>JAURVB010006894.1:0-85701 GCA_033002965.1 Piper betle
TAATGCAATAATCAAATATAGATAATAAATCCTGTCAAATAATAAGCCTTCCTTTTGGCCGATTTATCATTCACATGGAAACCTGATAATTATCTCATATTTATTATTTTAATGTGCATAATCAAATATGGATAATAAATCCTGTGAGATAAAAAACCTTCCTTTTGGCCGATTTATTATCCACATGGAAACCTGATAATTATCCCATTTTTATTACAATAATGAGTCTTTAGTATAGTAGTAAATATGAACAATAAATCCTGTCAAGTAATAAACCTTCCTTTTGGCCAATTTAGCATCCACATGGACACTTGATAATTGTCTCATACCTATTACCACATATGAATATAGATTCTGTCAAAAATTAACCTTCTTTTTGGCCAATTAATATCCACATGAATTAAATACTCATAATCGTCTTAATATTTAAAAAATAAATTAATTTCTACAAAAGAGGCTACTTTGACAGTATATTGCAGTCCTTAATAGAATTTTAAAATATTAATTATGATTTAACAAAAAAATTATATAAAAAAATCTTTATGTGGGAGTTTTCAAAATTATAACCTTTTGTAACTTTATTTTCCTCATGTTATGTAACAAAAAGAGGACCTTAATTTTAGAATTAAATCTCACAATAATTCATAAAATAAAACTTAATTTTCAATAATTTGATATGAAGGTGGCTCTGATGCCGCTTGTTAGAATGTATAAACTTAGATCGACTTCATATCAAATCATTAAGAGAATTAAACTAGATAAATAAAATAAAATAGCGGAAGCATACCTGAAACTATAAAGAAACTAAAGTCTGAATCCATGAAAAGTTTTCAAAACCTAAATTCCCAGTTATGGATCTTCCAAATCGATAGTTTTCTAAACCAAAGTTTTGGACAATGAGATACCAAAACGAAAATCAAATATGAATTCAGGAACCATAACCACTTTTTTATAGCCTTAATTCTATAAATTTAATTCCACCCATTACGAAGAAGATTTATGAAAAGGTATCTACACATTGAATTCACATTTTTTCATTGAATTCCGCACTTTAATTTATAGCTCGTAACCCTTAACTTTAGTAGATTAATTTAATTTAGTCAACCTTATATGATAACATATGATACAATTCCTGATTCATGATATACATGTCAAATTTCCAACAAATAATGCAAGTAATATATCTGTTTAAATCACATTTGTGCAGTGGTGATCATGATTATTTAGTCCCATATCTGGGCACCCAAGCATGGATTAAATCTCTGAACTATTCAATTTTGGATGATTGGAGGCCATGGTTCCTTGATAACCAAGTTGCCGGGTAAGATTTTGAGTAGATTTATTCATCTTCAATGAGAACAACTAAACAAGCAAATGCCTACTTCTTATCAGGACGGCATCATCAGTTACTTACATTTTGGCAGCTCTAACCTTGAAATCATTTTCAGGTACACAAGGACATACTCCAATAACATGACGTTTGCCACTGTAAAGGTAATACAATCTTTTCTTTTACATCTTAGAATATTATTCCTAATTATGTTAGTGACATTTATAAGCTATAATAGTTGCATTAAACGTGCTACTATCACAAAATTTAAGTAATTTTGTTATGGATACCTACTCTTATGAATCTGAAATGTTCGAACACTAACATGCATTTACATGGTCTGCTAGGGGGCGGCCATACATCACCAGAATACAAACCTGCGGAATGCTTGGCCATGTTCGGTAGATGGATCTCCCACTCGCCGTTGTAGTACTTCTGTTTGCAATTTGGGCACTAATCAATACAAAATATAAATATCTATATATCTATATTTACATAAATATATAGAATTCAAGACTTTTAATTTGGTGTTGTCGCATGTCCTTGATTATTTTATAAAATAACTCTTTATTTTTTATTAATAAAACTATTATTATTTTATCGAAGTTTTTTATTAGTATCCCCCACATGTTGTTTAAATATTTTTCAATATTACCCTTTTATTTTTCATTCATATAAGTAACTTAAACAATAATTTTATCTTTTAAGTGGAAAATTTAAATCATCTAAAATTTAATTCTATTATAAGTTTGACATTTATTAAGGAAGCAGATTTCATACCGACTAAATAATAAATAATGAGATATTACGATTTTAAAAAATAAATACAATTTACAAGATTATAGAAAATAAATATGTACTATATTAATCAAGTATTACGAATGAATATGATGGAAAAACTTTTAATTAAAGTATATTATATCATAAATTAAATCAATTGAAATAATTAAATACAAAAATAATTAATAATTATATATATATATATATATATATATATATATATATATATGCGGCGCATAACACGGACAAGCGGATAGTTTAAGAAGAAAAACATTTGGTTTTTTATTTCTTTTCATGGCATGGCCAACATCGAGAGACCAGAAATAATGCCCTCACCGTTCCCGTGTGTGAAAAAAGGTTCTCTTTTTACTATACAAACGTCATGCATGTGTCATGCTCATACAGTGGAAGTGAGAGACTGTGAATTCACAACCATAATCTCTTCATTTATCTTTCACAATACTTCTTCCTCCTTGAGAATTGAAGTGTGGATTACTTGGGCATCTGGATCACCGTCACCTGTTGCTTCTCACTCGCCCTGGACCACTCCGACTGGGCCAACAAGCTCACCGTGTTCACAGTCCCATCCCCATCCCCATACACAACATTTGGCTGCCGATCGAATCCGCCGCTCCCCTAAAACAACGTCTCCACCGTCTTAATTCCGCCCCCCCACGATGCACGTCACCGGCACCCCCACCGGAGCCGGTAGCTGCCTCACCGGTGGCAGAATTCTGGTCACGTAAGGTTGCATTCCTTCCTCGAATCCTATGTCCTTGAGAAACTGTTGAATGTCAAAGGATGAATATGTCCTTTCACCATCGGTTACCACATGGGGCTTGTGACCGAAGTGTTTACTACAAGGCAACAGCCAAAGGTTGCTCTCTGAGCTCCTCTGCTCACTTCTAACAAGCAAGGGATTGACCAGGGGAACGTCCAACGAGAAGCCGGAGTGACATATACTACCAAAAAAGAAAGTGACATCTACTGCGAATCCATTGATTTTTAAGAAACACATTTGGCCATAAAAGTAAATATTGTTTATAACTGTACATTCCCCCCCCATCTACAGCCTCACTAATCTAAGTTTATAACACTGACAACTTGACCATAGGTTTCACACTGCACCGGCTGGGTTGCATTGGCTTTAACATTCACCTCAGCCATGACCGGTGATTACTTGTCACCTTCGATGGACTTTTAGTATTTACTGAATTTGAATTCAAAAACCTGTGATTAGTAGCGAACATCATCCCTAGCGAATCCAACCAAACAATAAATATCAATGCATTAAATGTCAAAAAATCAACATAAATGAATGAAACAAAATATTCGTACTTAATAAAATCCAAAAGATTAAAAAACAATTTATCCTCACCCTAGCAAAAAAGAACCCAAACAAGAGCAAAAACGAATAGGAATCCTGCAAAACTATTGATAGATGGAAGATGAAGCAGTTTATTTTCATCGTCCCATAAGTGCTTACCATCATTGCAACTGATTCAGTTTTCATCCACAAAAAACTACCCCATTGTATTTATTGGCGTCCAAAAATTACTTTTTATTAAGGAGAGTGAGGTTAGTAAAAATGTCAATCTAAATTGTACTTATGAATTTGGGTTTTAAATTCATATTCACGAGTTAATGAGATGAATTTTTCAAATGTGAATCGTATTCACATTATTTTTATACTATTTACATTCCGGCCCAAAAAACGTCGCAAACCCGTTTAACAATGATAAATAATAAAAAGATTTATACTAAATTTATAATTTAAACCCACGAACAAGTGTAATTTTATTCAAAATAAATTAACAGTAAAATATTATTTACATTGTCTTACAATTTTACTAAACCCCCCTTTCTAAGGTATTGTGATTTATAGTTAAAGTTTAGATTGTAACCTAATAGACATGGCCAATGCTCATGCTAGCGACTTTGGATAATTTTAACCTAACAAACATTTTTTATATATTACCCTCGGTAAGTAACCCGCAAGAAATTAATAGCCTTGTTTATGTATGAATGAATATTTTTAAGGAAGAATTGTAATTAAAGGATGGCATAATGTCACCAAAGATATTTTAATAAGTTAAAATAAATATTTTTATAGTGAACGATAGAAACCTAATTTTATTTTTTATAATTATTAAAAAAAATCACTGTAATTATTAGTTTTAGCACTACAAAATATCTTTAATTATTCCATATAATAATTTAATCACATCAGAATCAGGATTTGTCTCTAAAATATCAAATTATAATAATATATTTTATTATTTTAACAAAGATCTATTTATAAAATTAAAATTTACGTTTAACACTGCAGATCGGCATGGCCATGGGAGCCTCTTCCATCCCACTTCCCTCTTCATGAACCACACCTCCCTCCCATCAATCTCCGGCGGGCAACACCATCAGCGCGGCGGCGGCCGGCGGCGGCAGGAGCGGAATACGGGAACCGGTGAGATTCTGATTCCTTTGTCCATATTGATTCATCTCAGTATATGCAAGCTTAGTCTCCGGGAAAACGAGTTCCATGCCTTCGTTGGGTGGTGTCCCTTCCTCTCGCTAAGTTTTGCCCGTATGCCGTGATCAGGCGAACCACGGTTTTTCATTACAGTAAAGATGCCTTTTTTTTATATATATCTCTGGGTATTTAGGGGATCCTTTACTGCAAATTTAGGCGTTCAAAAGGTTTAAATTTTTATAAACCTTTTTGTTTTTAAGATAATATTAAGAAACAGGTGCCCATAGAGAAGGTTATCTGAATTTTGATAGCATGCAGGCTTTCTAACTGCACACATCTGACAAGATTTAGGACTTATTGGGCCCGAGCTGAATCATGGTATTGTTTCCAAAATTATTCCAAAACATGAAACATGTAGCAAAGTGTTGTTCTCACTTTCAGAAATTGACCAGTGGATTATGAAGTCGTTGGACCAAATTAAAATCTTCAAAATTATCCGATGATATGTTGGAAAATAAATAAATTTCCTGATGATGCGAGGCTGTCTGCAAATGGTTGACCCAGTAGAACACATTAATCGCATGTCATTATTTGTCGCAAAACGATGACATTATAGGGCTGAGCAAACTTGGGTGACAATTCGGTTTGGTTTTGAACTAGTTCGGTTTTCTTTTTGGTTGGGCTATAGACAAACCCAGTTCAATATTCATATTTATTGTGGTCCAATTTGATTCGGTTTTGGGGTAATTCGGCTCAGTTTCAGTTACGAAATTAGGTCACCAAACTAAATTCGGTTCGGTTTGGTCCGACCGAATGCTCGCCCCTTAACCTGGAAGAAAATATTGATTGCTGGTTAAGTTGTCTATTTGATCTTTAAGGAAGTTCCTTCTTTTTTGTTCTATTTTCCTTGTTTGGTTGAATTTTATCTGTGTGAATATCTTGTGGAGTATGTTGTGCTAATGGAGCTGCCTAATATGTTACCATCACTTCCATATTTAGGCTACTGATGGACGGACTGATCACAACTTGTTTTAATGCAACCCATTCTTCATGTATTGTTCGTCATCTCAATCTTTGTCCTCTTAGAATTCCTCCTTCAAAAAGTGGTCTGTGCATGTCTTCTCTGGCCATGATGGATAAATGTAAACCACTTTCCTTGGTGGCTGCTGCAGCACAGGCACAAAATGCCCCTTCCACAGTGCACTTTGGAAACACCCTTCCTGTTACAGGTTTAACGTGAAGTTTGAGCTTTAATACTTTTCTTTGCCGTAATCAAATTCCTGTGAATTTCACGAACTTATTTTTCCCTTTCGTCAGAGGGCTTTAAGATATGGAGAAAGGCAGATGCAGTTTGCTTTGACATCGATAGTACAGTGTGTTTAGATGAAGGTATTGACGAACTTGCAGATTTCTGTGGTGCTGGAAAAGCTGTAGCAGAGTGGACTGCCAGGTTTTGTAACTTCCATTTTGTATTGACTGTCATATTGGAGGGATATATTGATGCAGCATTGTGTTGTGTCTAGCAATAAAAATCTCAAATGTTTGTTCTTTATTTTTACTATTGGTTAATCAAGTTCAATATTCGTATTGCTACCTACAAAAGATCTTCATGTGTGCTGAAATGATCTGATACTTTTTTGAAAGATTAAGTGTAGTGTCTGTTTCACTTGTTTCTAGGGCAATGAGTGGTTCTGTTCCCTTTGAAGAAGCTTTGGCTGCTAGACTGTCATTATTCAATCCTTCTCTATTTCAAGTGCAAGATTTTCTTGACAAGAGGCCTCCCAAGTATGTATTTTATCTTTAACTCAAATATATTGTCAAGATTGCCTTAAACTTCTGTTTACCATGGTTGGATCATGCTTTTCACCATCTTCTGGGTGAATATTGTCTTGACTGGTTTTATTGATATATTATCAACTTTAATGTGTAGGATATCTCCAGGAATACATGATTTGATTAAAAAGCTGAAGGCTAATGAAACCGATGTTTACTTTATTTCTGGAGGCTTCAGACAGATGATCCAAGTATGCTACAAGATATATAAACAACATTCATGCTGAGAATTTTTTTGTAATACGCTCGCACTGCATTTGGCCTGGACATTTCTCAACTTGTAGTCAAGATGCCCCAAATTTCTGTATTGATGAATGTGAAAAAATAATTTATACGATTTCGTGTTTTTGTTTTGAAACTTTTGCATGATTTTGATTTTTGGAGCACTATTTTTCAACATTACTGACTTGTTCGATTATTGCTTCGTTTTAGCCAGTTGCGTCTCTACTTGATATTCCACCAGAAAACATTTTTGCAAACCAACTACTGTTTGGAAGCTCCGGGGAGTTTGTTGGGTTTGATAAAAATGAACCTACTTCCAGAAGTGGGGGCAAAGCAACAGCTGTTCAAATGATAAGAAGGGTGAAATCTAAAGAACTTTAATGTGCTGCTGTTGGCTTTTCCGGAGTTGCTTTTGCTAAATCTCTGTATTTATTTTTTGTCACAGATCCAAGCGTATAAGGCATTGGTTATGATTGGGGATGGTGCAACTGATCTAGAGGTGACTTCTTCGACTTCTTCTTCTTCTTCTAGGAGGACTATAACCTTATGCTGTTCTTTAATGTTCTCGGCAGGCTCGTAAACCAGGTGGGGCTGACATGTTTATATGCTACGCTGGTGTTCAACTCCGAGAGGCCGTTGCAGCTAAAGCCGATTGGTTGGTATTAAACTTTCAAGAATTGATAGACTCCTTATAATTGTACACATCTCACAGTAGTTTTTGGTAAAGCTACCATTTTTGGAATGCTTTGGCCTTCTCTAAAGTCACAGTTATTACTGTTGATTTTTTGTTCTTGAAATGTTTAAACTTGGTATCTTCTCTATTGAATTTCAAATTGTAACAAATTAGGACTGTTGGCAAAATAGCATCAACAAGTGAGACGAGGCAATTGGAAAGCATTTAGTACAAAACATATCGCAATAAATTAATAGCTAATATGGTTTTCCGAACATAACGACGAAATATTAGGATACTCGACCATACACGTCAATCTGAAAGCAACATGTATATATGCTACATCTTTGCGCGGAAAGAAAAGTATGATACCATATCTTCACTAGAAGGGCCCGTGCGAGTTGCTATGCGCTGTTGAGATGACCACTACCCCTATAAAAGACAGAGGAGATGGCAAATCAATGGAAAATTGAGAGAAGTCCAAGAAAATGATAACTCCAGAAAAGGGTCATTGACTTGTAACTTGTTCTCTACAAATGAAAGACATACGCTCTATCTTCACTTCGCATACATGCTTATTCACTTATGCATATCAATAATACTGAAAACATAACAGAAGTTTAGTTCGATCAAAACAAGGAAGAAAAGTAATGAAATCTTGTAACAAAAGGATTGGTTTATGAACCAGAAGTTGACGTACTAAGATCTGTACATCCTGGACCTCCTTTTGGTCATGGCATAGCTCCGGCTCCTGGGATAGAAAAGCCTGCCTTTGCCCTTCTCGGTATCCTCTTCAAAGTGGCATGGCTTCTCTTCGTCTATCTACCAATCGCCACACTATGACTCTTGGGCAAGCCCTTCGGCCCACCAGAGCCGTGGCATCGCCATAGTTGTTGTCGTGTCGTAGCCCCACCCGGAGGCTGCGCTGGTTCATCACCATCTGCATCACCTCGGAGGTCTTCTTCTTCGCACGGTCTTGAGGAGGCAACGCTGAAGCTCCTAGGCAAGGTGGAGGGATGAACGCTGTAATTGATGTTGGCGCAGTTGATTAATATGTCCACATACAAGTCCTACCGTACTAGAGCCTCGAGGGCCTTCATCGCTTCACTGTCATACCTTTTGAGCTTCTCCATTGAACTGTAAAGTTTGATTCAAATAAGTATGCAAGATATGCGTGACTAACATCTGTTGCTAGCTCAAGGCCAGGGATCATAGCTAATTGGGCGCCATTATGATTATAAGAAAGAAGGCTATGGTTGACTAACATGTAGAAGATGCAAGCGGTGCCTTGAATGGAAGATTTGGTGATGAATGGTAGCTCTGTGGCTTTACTTGTACAGCATGAAGATCTGTTGCTGGTTAGAATGAAGAAGAAGAAGATAGACAGAGATGAAATAGATACGAGAGCTTCATGAGAGGGCAGAGGAAGGTGAGTTGACCCAGAAGAAGGCAGTGGACGGGTAAAATTCAATACTTCAGATGGTTAGGAAGACAAAATGGGTTTGGCAGGATATGCATGAGTTCAACAGCAGCAACAAAAGTAATATGTATGAGTTTAATGTTTTTTTTTGGAACAAATTTAATGTAATTTAGGTCAGCTTGGCTTTGAAAGACAATGAAAGGAGGGGCGAGTTGGCAGCTGGTGGCTGTTGCTCTTATGGTTGAGAGTTGTGGTGGGTGCATTCTAATATATTATATTTAGGTTTATAATTGTTTAATTTAGATGAGGTATGCTACCATCGTTGTTACTAACTGAACAAACAGGTCTACACTTCTATTGTTCTAAAAATATTGCTCCTCTAATACCCTTTCAGATGGCAGATTGTTAGATTAGCCGGATGAGGACGGCAATATATCGGAACTAACAAATGCATTTGAACCCCTCTTTTCGTTTTTTTCCTTTGATATAAACTTAATTTTATTCCAATGCTACTTATCCAAAGCCTAGTTAATAGATTTTAATAGGAAAATGGACGTCGTATTACATTTAATTGAAAATTAATGTTGTTTTCTAGTGATAAAATTAATAATGCTAATATATTGTGATAGTGATAAAAAAATAAAAATATATTTTTATTTTTTATAATAGAAATATTTAACTAAAACTTTTAAAATTATTAATAACTTTTCTTTTCAAATTGGATTAGCCTTAATAGAAGCATGTCAATCGTCACCGAGTGTATCATGTACCCCACAGTTGTTCCGACTTCACAGGGTGGGAGAGGAAGTTGGGCCTGTGCCCAACAAATACGAATTAATTTTTTGGCCCATTTACTAAGAGAAGTCCATTAAGAAACATGGGCCTCTTTAATAAGGCCCATATTGTCTCTCTCCGTCTCGCCGGGAAATCACCGGCGACTGCGAACGCCGGGCACCTGACGGCGACCGTCTGGGGAGGGTATCATTGTATCAGGGAGACCAATGGAGAAGGAATCGAAGCGGCGGCGAAAGTTCCACGAGGCTCTGATGAAGGTCTACTTCCCACCTCCGCCCGTTCGTTCCGACCAGGTATTGTTTCGCGGAGCGGTTAATGTTTTGGCAAGGCACAGCGATTGAGACCTAGATGTTGTTTTTGATGTTTTCAACTCGTTTCTTCTCTTATCTGGTTGGTTGGTTTATAGGAGATTTTCTAAGAACGGGCAAAACATTAGATGTAATTCAAGTTTACATTTCCAAGAATTGTTCATGTTCCTATTGGAAGTTGCACCTGTTGTTGTTGAGTGAATTTGTTCAATAAATTCAGGGATGAATGACAAATTTGGTGGTTTCTCTTCATTGTATTTGAGGTTATTCGTGTTGTTGTAGCTTAATTAGCTTTGAGCAATGCTGCTTAGACTAGAAACCTGTTGATGCCGGTACACTCTGAGTGCTTAAGTAATCCTTTCCTCACTCGTTGTTTGCCTCGGATGCAAAGTTGGACGCAGATCACTCAATATGGAGCATGAAAACAATATGGTTGCCGGTAGGAAAGATTTTTCTTTTTAAAAACCGGATTGTCCTTGAACGTGAATCACCACTTTGTCTCAAGCAGAACATAAGAACTGTCAAGTGGGAAAGACGTACTATTGGATAAGTGATTTTTTCCCAGGGTTTTATGAGCCACCAGCATACTGTCAGTGTACATTGTTGTGTGAAATTAGGTTACAACAGATAGAATTTTTACACTATGAATAATATTTTGCGGTGTGAAATCCATGCAATTTGGATTCAACATTTCTCACTTAGATGCTAAACATCAGTATTTTAGTAAAAGGAGTTTCTGTCTTGTTTTTTGAAGAGTTTTCCTATAGCAGCAGTTAATTGTGTATGTTGACTGCATATATTATATTCTTCTTAGATGAACGAGACAGAAGACAACGAAGTTACAGAGGATGTTCGGGAGAGGTTGGATGCAACTTTTTCGTTAGGTATGGCTAGAACCATTTTCTTCATATTGATTTTGGCTTTTTATCACATCCTTACTTCTATGCTAATTGTGACTTGTCTTTTGAACCAGACTATGCTGAAACTGCATGCTGCTCTTCTGATGGCATTGATGATCATGCTCCAGAAAAGCTAACAAGAGCTCAGCGAAAAAGAATCAGGAAGAGAAAACTGAAGGAAGCTGCTTCTTCTCGGAGGAAAATAATTGGTCCGCTTTTGCCTTCTGAATACGAACTTCCTGGCATGAAAAAGCCTCAAAGAAATGATGTCGATGTTGATGCTCCGGAAACAAATGATGGGAGCCAAGATACTAGTTGTAAGACATAATATTACTTGAGAAGGCATAGCTAGGATCATTTTATGCGAAAACCATTAATTTGCTCCTCTGTCAGGCTGTTGAAAGCAGATCAAGTCACAGCTGAATGTAGAAAACAGTAAAGCAGATGAATACATATTACAGGCTGCAATGGCAAGATGATGAAAACCGAGGATAATGTGCTTGAAGCAAAATGCTTGATCAGCATTTTTTATTCAAAAGAAAATTGAGCAATTTCAAAAATCATTTGTAAGTTTCAGGTGCGAATCCAAATTATATAATAGTATATTATATATGCAGAATGCAAAGCTGATGACTCTGTTAAAATTGGGATTTCTTTGCCTCCATATGTGAAAGCTCTGAGAATTACTTCAAAAGGCAGTACATTATTATTGAAGGATTGAACTGTGTTATATCGTGTTAATTAACCGGAAAAATTCATCTTTATTTATATACGAAAGAGATCATCCAATGTGAAAATTTTGGCAGAGACTACTGGGAAAGGCGATTCGATCTGTCATCAGATGTCTCCGAAGAGATGTGGTCGTGGTTTTGATTTTGTTGGTATCGAATCAAACCTTCTTGTTAACCTAGGTCAGGTGGCACCTCCACTGATTTTAATTTGTTTGATTGGTGAAGCATCCTATTGTGAACATGTCATCTGGTGGGTGACTTAGACGGGAATTCACTTCCTCTAGTTAGATCATGTGCTTGTTTTACATGTACTTGTATGTATTATTAGTATCATTTTAGATTCTAGAGACAAACTTAAAATCCTAAATGATATTAATTTAAATGACAATAAGATGAGAAAATTTATGCTTAGATATTAGCTCATGCGGATTCCAAGCTTTCTACATTTCCAGATAAAACAAAAAACCCTCTTGATGAAAGCAACGCTTTTTTATTATGATTCTTCTTTGTGAGTAAACTCAAGAACTTAACTCCTCCTTTGTGCTTCGAAGCAATAAAATAATCTTCCTAATTGGTTGAACCTATAAATAAACACGATTGCAATATTTCAATCACCTCTCTCCCTTCTGATTTTCCAGCAATTCAACCAAGGTTCAACTTTGCCTAGAGGCAAGCTGCCACAGCTGCACTTCGGGGCAATTGGAGCATCGTCGTCCCTACCACCTCGCCATTGCTCTTGCCGCCTACAAAGCCTCGACTCCGAGCTGGTGCCATCATTCCTATATTATAGTGGATGTAAAATTTTCAACAACTTTATTCATGACATAGCACGCCTCTGTTGTCAAGAGCTTTTGATGACAAAGAATTTGATAGTTCCCAGTAGTGTCTTATTTGTCATTATCAAAGAGTTCTCATGCACAGTGTGTAAAAAGTGAAATTGCTGTTATAAAAAGTCGTTGAGAAGGAAGTTCAAGTACTATAGATCAGTGATGGCGAGCAACATCACAGATGTACGAGTCCACTCTGATGTCAAATCATATTGTTGGACATATAACTACATGCATCTTCAATCCTATCTTATATTTTTTCTATGATAGAAAAAATAGAGTTCGATGTACCATCACATTTCTTTTGTTTTGAGAAAGACATGAATAATGATCCTCCTTAATTATATGGTTGGTTAGCTTTCTAATTTCAAAGATTTCAGTGCCATAAATAATTAAGCGAGCAAAGTTGTAGTGTTCATCTTCATGACCAATGACTAATACGAGTATATTTCTTACTTAATGGCAGTGTAGAACAGTGGATGAGCATCATGTATATATATACCGATAACAATTATGGATTTTTATGAACTCGGTGTTGACTACATATATAATATATATTGTCCACAAATCAAACTTCACAAATGTTTTGTTTATGAAAAAAACTATAATCTGTTCAGCTGTTGATGGGAACTGCAAGCATTGATGAACGCATATTTCAATCCAGCGAGTAAAATTTCACGCTATGAATCACTGTTTCACAAAGGGTCTGTCAATCGTCGATAGATAAATACAAGTAGAAGCTTGAATGTCATTCGTATATGCTTCTTGATCAGCTGCCCTCTGCATTACCATCATGTGGAACAATGGAGTGAGGCAGGTACTATATATTATAAGTGAAAGATCAATGGTACAATTTGCATCCATGGCTGATGATCCATTAGTTATAGACTTTAGGAGTCACTGTGCTCGTCATATCAATACAAGTACTGTTTCATAATAATTGAGGTTTGAGTCCAATGTGGTAGAATTAGTACTACTTGGAGCTTGCTTAGAATTAACATGCAAGTACGTACGACTTATCTTCTAATATATATATATATATATATATATATATATATATAATCTTCTCTTCCAATATTTAGCAAGAAGATGAGAGTCAAAGAAAGAAGCTTATCTTGTTCTTGTGTGAGAACTGAGAAGTGAGAGCAATGGAACATAATGTGGAAGAAGTGATGAGATATGTTTGACATGTCACGTTCCAAATTAGAAGACGCACAAACTCTATGATTGAGCAGGCGTGTGCGCGTGTGTTCATGCCTAATTCATTAATTTTCAATCACTGCATATGGACTTGTTTTTGTGTCTAATCACACGTGTACGCAGTTTTTTGGACGACTCATTTGATTGTGAAAGCTCTAATGTCTAATCCGAAGCCATAAAGGTTCAATACAACAGTACCAATCTGTGCCAATCAAAGCAGAAGTATGCAATTTTGGGTTTTCATGTTGGGTCGATAATTGATATGTTGAAATGAACATGCAGGGCTTACTAGCTTCAATTGTTTGGAGTTCTTTTTTTTCTCTGTTTTTTTCTTTTCTACAACTCTCATCAATATCATGGCTCCAATACTTTTAGCTTAAGCTTGGGTGGTTTTGTTAATTTGGAGTCAACACATGTTTCAAGCTAATCCTTCATCCATTCAGCTAGCAAAGTCAAGCAAATACAACATAGTTTTTTCTTTTTCTTTTTGTGAGAAACTCACCATGTTGATCATTTAAGACATTATAAATAGAGCATGGCCAAGGATGGCCAATGCCCCCTTAGGTGGTCTGATCATCACCTTTGTCTACAATTATGGAAGGTGAGCTGATTTATGTGAAGGGTCTTTTAATTACAAAGCAACCTCATTAATTAATTAATTATTTTGATAATTGCAATGAACTAAGCCTCCAAATTTTTTCTGTCTTCCGTATGTATAGCGTGTGGGTTGTTCGACTTGAAAAGAGTTGGCTCGAGGTTGAGAATTTCACTGCCATGCACTAATTATTATTATTATTATTAATTTTACGAATTATTTAAACGAGGAATTGTGTAGAAAATTGCTGCATTTTAATCCAAGTGAGGCTCAAAGTATTTATGTTTATTTTAGTAGTCTGTCATATATTTTTATGGAAAAAAGTTACCCCGGAGTTGGCCCAAGAGTCCGTCCCTACCACCAATGTAGGACTAGAACGAGGGCATGGAATGAACACTTAATAAATTTGTATGACTTTAAAACTTCCATCACAAAGTCTTATAATTAAATGGAACTTAACGAGACTAATATTTTTTATACTAAAATATGGAGATTTGAGGATGAATATTCTTATGCATGGGCATTTTACAAGTAGAATATTGGAAAAGTTCATTCAAATTCTCATATTCAACATTCACGCTTGTTATGTGATTTTAATGGCTCACCAAGAACTGTCCATCATATTAACACCGTGCACTTGGTAGTATTTACTAGATACAATCAACAAGGCAATCTATCCTCGTTTTATAGTGGTATGAATGCAGTGGTGGCAGCTAGCTCCCAGCCCACCCTTCACAAATAAGGTAGAGTCAGAATGGAAGATATAAACGTTGTTTCCTTCCCCTTCTTGCTTCTCGTTTCTTCTTTCTTTCCCTTTCATGCCCATAAACCAACTGGCAGCTTTGATACATTTGCAGGAAGAAGGGGGTGATAGTAAGAAGGACCCAAAAAAATTAATTTGACAATATGGGTGGGATTTGATTCTCTCTTGTATTTTTTTTATCAAGATTTTTATGAAGGAAGAGATGTGCCAGTTTTGGACCATTTGATTAAGTTGCTAGCTTAGAGAAGTGTTTGAATGTTGGGGATGGAAGAGGAGCAACTGGAATACAGTAGTGGGTGTGAATCTGGATGGACCATGTACCTGCTTCATTCCTCTTGTGGTAGATCATCTCCCTCTGAGAAGGCTAATGTTGGCCTCAGCTGCGGAAGCAATAAGGATCAAGATGGGGATGATATGTCAATGATGTCTGATGCTTCCTCTGGCCCTGCTCTACTCCATGAAGATGGAAGTTTTCTACAAGGGAAGTCGGGTTTTGCATCTGCTTCTTCTTCACTCGCACCAACCAGGAAGAGCGAGAGTTCAAGGAGAGGTACAAGGAAATCGGAGCAGGAAGAGCGACTGCCATGGATGGATGACACTGCTAGCTCCTATGCAGTGAGCTTCTCCAAGACAAGCAAAGAGATGAAATGGGTAAGCGCAGAACAAATCAAAATCTTCATGAGCTTCTTCCATTTGATTCATAGACTTGCTAGTGTCGGTGTTTGGTTTCTCATGTACATTGCAGGAGAGCAGCTCGAGTTCCAGCAACAAGGAGGAAACAGTGGAGGATGCTTTGGAGTTTTCATTGGGTCTCTCCTCAACTCACTTAATGGTACAAGCTTTCCTTTATCAACATAAACCAGTATTCCATTAGTATCAATTTATTAAAGATAAAATGCCTATATATTCAACTTGTTTGATTTCGCATTATCTTACTTATCATAATTTGGAGCTTGCTCATGATCCTGCAGGGCAAGCCTTCTAGAGAGAAGCAGTATAGATTCTTCCAATCGGCTTTACCTGGCCAACCAACTTCAAATATACCAATTAAGTTTACCAAAATCCTCAGATGAATCTATAAATTTCAGTTCTGAACTATTCTAATCGCCATTTTCTTTTTTTTTCGAAGCTTCAAACTAACATCTTCTACATTGTCTGCTTGCAGGTCAGCAAGGAAGTGAATAGGGACAAGGTATGGTGATGCTGCTCTGTCTCAATGTCTCCCCAGCCCATATATCTCTGATCAGAGCCATGAATGTGAAGAAATATTTGTAAAAGGAGCTCGTCTACGAGCGATCTTGGGCTTTTTCCCTTGTCTGTAATTGCAGCTGGACTGAACCAGTACAAGCAAAAGAAGAATAAATTGTTCTTTTTTATTCATTTTTTTGCTATCATAATATTATGTGGCTCATGTAAGAATGCCGGAAAGAAAGAATTTTTAAGTGGGCTTGCATGGCTTTCTGAAGAAAATCCAAACACATTTTGATTTGTATTTGGAATAGAATATAGCAGCAATATATAATTCTGGTTGAAGATTGTCGACGGAAGATCAGCGTGATTTTTTTAAGGCAGGAGCCTTGTACATTCTGCCGGACTTTTGCTAAATTAATTAAAACCAGACTTTAACTAATATTCTGCAATGAAAAATGACATAAAACTGCTCAATGCCAAAATCTAAGAAAAGTGATATCCATTTGAGAAATGGGAAGAATGGCCATCAGAAGCAGGGGAAAATATTTACGTGGTCTTCAGCATTACTTTTCATATAGCCTGCCTGCAGGATGAATCAAGTTGTTTAGAAAATAAGCAAGCCACTCTTCCACAGATAACAGGGCACAATCAGATGGAGAAATCTTGGTTATGCAATTTAGTTTGATTGGGAAAGGAGATCCTCTCCTTGAAAACTGTTGTCCACATATGCTTTCTAAGAAAATTTCTTCCTGCATCACTGCATTGGCACATACTCCACCATTTTGGATCTTCTAGTAATTCAGAAAGTGTGAAAACCCTAAAACCACCATGCTTCACTTGCATAAACTGGTGACTTGCAATATTTCGACGATGGTCATAAGTAGACACCCCTCAACCTTGCCCTAGTTAAACGATTCCTCTAAACTAAATCTTACTGCTCCGAATCATATGTGATGTTTAGTATGATAGTAATTAAGACCGGCAAAGTTATCACGAGGGGAAGAAGTGAGATTAGAGCATTTTTGTTTATTTAAGATAATTTTTTTATATATATTTTTCTGTCTACGAAAACGTTTACAAGTGCCAAAAACAATGTCATTTTCATAACCCAGGACTTGTGTTGTTCATAATTCATACATGTTCCTTCAGATTAACATTGACTGCATAATATTTCTTTGTGTCAGACCTTAAGAGGAGAACACCCATTTGTGTATTCATTCCATGCAATTGTTTTGTATATCAATTCAATGCTCTTGTTCCTCTGTTCCCTCCAACACTATCTGCTTCTCGGGGGCCTTCACTGGATTTGATGTACCCTGCAGTCCTATTCGATTACAATCAATCAATATTTTGTTCATTAATTACTCTTCTTTTTCATCTTTTTAATGGGAAAGATACCAGCATTTGACATGCTAAAAAAATTTGCTCAATTATGAACTACAATAAGTATTGGCCTATATATATGATACCATTATATATTTTCTGTGATTAAATAACGACAGGGTTTATAGTTTGTCAAGAAATGCAATATTGTTATTGGGTTGGATGAAATTTTTCTTCTCTGTCTCAACTGAAATTTGTTCACTTCAATTTGAACTGAAGTTCACCTTAGGATAATTAAGTTCGGATCAACTTAACTGGAAAGGGAAAGAGATGACAGATGGTAGCGATCATCAAGACACCCTTTTCAATCTCTGAACAATATTTCTTATTAGTAATCTCAATATATATAGACTTCACATAGAAAAGGATCCCAGCTTTTGACTAATGACTAAAAATGCCCCAACCAGGGATTCAAAATTAGAAGAACCATCTGCTTTCAAGTTCCAATAGAGCCAGCCTTTCAAATTCCTAAATCCTAACAATATGGTACCATGCAAGTATCAGAAACTATATATCAATCTTTTCCCTGTTCTGAAAGGACTCTTTTATTTTTTAGGTTTTCCAGTATGAGCTCATTGGTTCCTTCATCTCTTCCAGGCAGTGGGAACGTGTAATATGCATTTGTTTAAGTAATTCCATGGCCACCATGTGCTCCAGAACCACAAGCAAGTCTGAGAGCACATGGGCGAGAAAACCAGGGATGTTCTTGCCCCAGTCCTTGATCTCCCCCACAGGTATGGATATTTGAGCAAGAATTCTTTTGACGTCTTTATGCAGAAGAAAACAGAAGAATATCCATCTACAGAACTGTTTCGTTAATAGTACTTTTGTTTGTAAAATGAGTCTTGAGCGCAATGGTACTAACCCCACCAAAAAGAGTAATGATGAGTTATAGGATGAAGAGAAGTCACCGGGGCACAAATGCACAAATATATAATTTCTTCGATGGATATTAAGAGAGGAAAGAGTAAATTAGATTAGAACATGTGTGCACCACCCAGTGTTTTTTGTGCAGAGGTTCAAGGAGAATAGTTGAGCCCATAATGATACCATTTACAGAGTCTAATTTTCTCATTGTTTTCTGTTCCTCTGAAGCCAGTCAAGGATGCCCTTTTCTGATTCAGTGAGCCCCTCAGTTTTCCCTTTTAAAGTTCCTTCTATAAACTCAAAGTAGTCTTTGTAGTTCCTCTTGTAGTAATCTTCAAGCCTCTTCAATAAAATTAAAAACAGGACAAGAAATTAATTAGTCTACACAAAACCATAAGAATTTCCATCGAGGGGTGAAAAAAACATGTTACCTCCTTGTCATTCTTTGCCTTGTTCTCCTGGGATTTGTTAAGGTACTCTACCAATATCCAAACAAATATCGAGTAAAACAGTAAATGAGTAGCTCAATTTGCAGCTATGGGTATTAAGGAAAGGGAACAAATACTCTGTAAAAGAGCACTCCTCGAATCGTTGGCTTCTGGAAATGCAGCAGCAAAAGCTAGAAAGGAGGACGAAAGGAGACCTCTTCTTCCTCCTAGTGACTGCTTTGCTTGAGGTATTGGTAATGCATCGGTTGATCTTCTTGTATGGTGGTCCTTCACTCCCGCGAAAGTAAACAGGTGCTTATGCATCAGAGTTGCCATCCTCATGGTTTCTGCTCGGTGCTGCAACTATGGGGACGTAAACGCGCATCAGGTTTACCGAGTTGGCTGCGGCAGATGATTCTCATCCACAGAAAAGATGAAGCATCAAGTGGACCAGGTTCTTGTCCACACTTGCATGAAGAAACCAATTATCATACACAACTTATCTAATAGATCTGTACCAACTGTTGCAACTTCACTTTCCAGATATTTAGTGTGAGAAAATTCAAAATAAATCTTGATTGCCCAAATTATTACCATCAAGCATGTGTCCCATGAGCCGGTAATCTCATCTAAATTTTTCATCATTGAATTCTGGAAAGGAGTGTGCAAATTCTTTCCTTCTTTTGTCCGCATCATCCGCCAAAAATAAGGCCAGAGAAATCTTTTGTAATAGATGGGGAAATCAAGAGCGAACATCCCAGTACTTCAGCTTCATTTAACATTGTAATCAACCCTTTATTACATACGCATCAACAGTGTACGAGTAAATATTAGATATTACAAGCGATATTTAGATAGCAAAAAAGTTAACACTCCTACTCCTAGTACTCCAGTAAACGCCTGTGTTTACACCATGCCATTGCAATTATATACAGGACAAGAGTACCGGCAGCTCCACCAGTGATTGCCCACAAAAACTCCCGATCACCAGCTTTGTTTTCGTCAAACAGGTCAATTGTAATATTCATTCCAAACACACCAACCACAACAACAAGGCACTCACCAGAAGGGTAGCTGAGGTTAACATTACTACCATTTGTAAAAGATGGTTCTGCTTGTCATCCAACATTATGTTGATATAGTCCTCCGTATCATCTACGTACTCCCTCAGATGTGAAGAAGCCACCATTTTAGAACTGTCTGAGAGAAAAATGGCATCTCAAACTCATTCAAGAACAGATGTATCGAGAGACAATTATGTTAAAACACAAGTTTTGATTACCGTGGACAGCTTATTCAGTGTGCCATCTATCTGTACTAAGTATGCCTCCAGAAGCATCTCCAGTTCTTCCACATCCAGATGCTTGCTGGTACTGTGTGTGCTGCTGGTGCGCATTCCACGCCTATGTCCAGTAAATAGAGTAGATGCTGCTATCTGCTCTTCATTATGAAAATGCTCAAGTGTGACATTGTCAGCACTAGAGACATCATTGGTCTCAGAAGAAGTTTCAGCAGGTTCCCAACAAAAAAGAATCATTTAATATGACCCCTAAAGTTTGCATCTAAACATAAGCATACTATAAGTACCATTCATCATAGATATGTCTTAAAAACAGCATCTTCCAAGCTCCTTGATCGATTAAAGAAGATAGATCCATCGAGAAGCTGCATGAGCTTATCAGTCAGGTACATCTCAGCCATGTCATCATCATCATCCAGTAGATGTTCAAGTTCATCCCTTACCTGGCAAAAACGTTTGGCCGCATTCTCGGTTATTCAATATCAAATGTGTGTATGAAATCACCAAAAACCAGACATCACTTTTTTTATTAAGAACTCTAGACCAAATTTGGCTGCAAAAAGTTTATTTTTATTTTAAAAAATATAAAATAAAAAAACTAAACCAGATTAGTACAATATATTTTACAAAAGAGCATGTAAAATACATTACATGTGCAGCATTGATAGAAGAATAAGTGCAGTCAATTAAAATGGTTAGAAGGGTATTTTGGTTAATATGCATACGCAAATTAAAGTTTGTTGTTAAAAAAAAGCTAACTAGTTTGTTTGTTGAGTTTAAGTGGTAAAAACAAAAAAATAGATGATTTCAATTTTGAAGTTGAATTTGAATGTATCTGAAAAACTACAAAATGGGGAAAGCTGTACTTTGGATGGTATGAATGAAATTTACTATAATTCTTCTCCAACCTTTTCTTCTCCCTCTCGATCTTCTCTGCTTCTCTCTTCTTCTCCAACTCTTCTCTGTCTACTTCTTCCTCTGTACTTCCTTCATGCGTCGCATAATTTTTCACACCAATCTCCGCTGAGGTTCTTCTGAGGTATCTATGGATTCATCCAGAAAAGTGGCTATAATCGATCCATGTAGCAAGGGCATTCTACCGAATCCAGAAGACTGCATCAAATTGGTACCAGAGCAACGCTGATCAAGGGAAACCATGGGAGAAGAAGAACCACCTGATTTGGATGAAGAGGTACACTCTGTCCTACCCAGTTTAACTAAGTTGGCAATAGGGCAAATTCAATTGAAAGACTGGTCGATACTTGTGTGCAAACTCTTAAAACAATGCATCGCAAATCTGAGATTCACAATCAACATAATGCAATGGGATCTCCAATTGCACAAGATCCATCTTTCGCATCTCATGTAGGCAGGTTTAAATTCACGAGGTACAATGGTGAGGGGAACCCACTATTTGGATCTCGCATTGCAAGCAATATTTTGAAATGTATGCTACTTTAGAGAAGAATAAGATAGCTATTGCTGCATATCACATGGATGATGAAGCACAGGTGTGGCATCAGTTGCATCCGCGCGATCATCGCATTCATATAGGCACTGCATTGGAAGAAGCCTTTACCTCATACTTTGAACAACACCAATGTAGTTAAAACAAATTTTTTATCATCTTCTACCCAAAACATTGGCCTTCTACATTAGTATTCAACCAAAAAATTAAAATAAAAAAAATCACTAATCTATAAACCAACTGTTAAAAATTGCTTGGATAAAATATATATCAGGAAGATCTAACCTTCTGAACACGCTCTGTTATGGCAACCAAACGGCTTTTAATCTGGCGCACACACTCTAAATTAAGAGTGCTGATTTTTTAAGTTAGCGTGCCAAGGGCGGGATGTGCTTCTTGCTCCCATGTCCTTGCCTGTTGCAAATAAATTGGAGTTAACCGTACACAGCAATACCCGACATACATAAAAAATTTTTTTGTAAGAATTTAGATAGTAGAGGTTAATAGCTAAAAGATGATTTATTGGGAAAGGGTATAAAACAAAAACGCATATATCTACTAAATATTTCATCATATCATTTTTAAAATCGATGAAATGCACGTGGGAATATACATGGTATTGCAAACTACAATACAAAACACTAATTGTAAAGCATACCAATATGAAGAAATAACCTCTATAACCTCATTGTCCAAACAACTGCAAGCACCCTCCAGGCAAGCTTCCAAGGCAATAAACTCAAATGGAAGAACTCTAGCCCCATCTCCATTTTGGATATTTGGTTTATCATCTTCATCATCTGGTTTCAACTTTTCATACATCTTTTCCAGATTTTCTGATTTAATAGGCCTCTGTGAATACTGTTGAGGGCTTGCATTTGTGGACGTGAAATAACCATCATACTGGTCTGCCCACTTTGCTTCACCAATCCTAGCACTCCCAAAAGAGAATAAAGGTTCACTTATCTAGAAAACTAGAGCAATAAATAGTACAAAAGAGTCAACATTTAAAAGACGGATGATAACCAAATTATATCAACTACCTAAACACTAACTGGCAAAGAAATTCAGTAAAAATGAATAAAAAATCATTCACATTCCCACGACAAATTAGGGGGCAAAAGAAACACAAGGTAGATCTCTTTATGAGGATTTTTTTAAAGAAAAAAACCTTTTTTCAATGCAATATTTAAAAGAAGAAAGGAAAAAAAAAGAAGGGAGAAGGAGGACCTCATGAGAGCAGGCGGTGGTGGCGTGGTGGAAGCGGAGGCGGCGCTGGAGCTCATCAAAAAAGGGGCGACGGAGGGCTCGCGGGCGTTGAGGAGGAGCACCTCCTGAGCGGTGATGATGGCCTTGATGTGCTCCAGATTTATCACCACCGCCCGCTCCCTTCCCAGCACCGTCGACGGGTACGACAGCTGCGGATCCAGTATCCGCAGTTCCCTCACTGGAAGGCCCGTCCAGCGCATGATCGAGTGCTTCCCGGCCTCCACCACCTCCGCCCGCCCCGCCGCGTCCAGCACCAGCCAGGCCCGGACGCCGCCTCCCTTCTTCCTCAGTGCCGATCGCCCCACGGCATCGTCCTCGCCAGCGCCCGGCGGCCGGCGGGCCGCCGCTGCCAGTGCCGGTGCCGGCGCCGGCCTTGGAGGAGTGGCGCGGTGCCCGCATCGGATAGCGTAAAGAGATGCAGCTACTGTGTTGAGTGAGTGGAGTGCAGTGTTGCGGAAGGGACACAATTGAGATCAGAGTTGGTTAATTGAGGTTATTATTTTTTTGTTAAGAAAGGTTAATGATGTCATTAAGGACTATGTTTCTCGTATTCAAAATTTTAATTAATCAATATCATTTCTAAGAAAACATCATTTATTTTAGTATCCTGGACTTGACTTCTTATTATAAAATCTACTCACTATTTTCTTATTGTTTTTGTTTCATTCACTTTCTCTTTAATGGTTTTTTAAATTAGTTTGAGCATGTCATTTTTTTAATAATCTTTGTAAACAAATACTCAAAAATATTTAAAAACAAATCTTCAAATATTTTTAAATTTATGAAGTTTGTTCCAACTCAAGTTTAAAAAATGTTGATTTTAAAATTATCAATTGCATCTCTAAAAATCAACATTTCAAATGTATTTATACAAAATATAATATTGGTTAATTATTTTGTTTATAAATTAAATATAATTATATATTAGTGTAAGCATAAAAGGTCGTAATTATAATTGTCCACTATAATCGGTCAATCCAAGTCATGAGTATAATGTGTTCGGATTGGTTCAACCTCAATATGTACTCTCTTTGACTCAAATAAATATTTAGCTTGATAATAATAACTCAATAAATTGTGAAGAAAGCTTGAACAAAAGATTACTTGGCATGGTTAGATTCTATTCAAAATAAATTAGATAGCGGAAACGTATCCGAAATCATAAGAGAAACTAGAGTCTTGACCACCTTAAGTTTTGGTCTGCGATCATAATTCGTCCGACACCAAGGACAGCACACAAGGTTTATCCATGATGTCATCTACGCAAATAGATGATCCTCTCATTATACCTATATACCACTCTAAGTAATCAGAGTGCTGGTTTATCCATGATTCAAGCAAAACTTCGAAAATGAAGCCCCTGACCTCATTTTATCAAACGCTCTCGCGTCTAGAGGTTTAGGTTTCTTGCTCATGAGGATACTATGGTGAGCTACACCAAAACGAGAAGGGCACAAAGCCCCATACGAAGGTGCAGTGATCCATAGGCTGATCACAGGTAAACCAGTTTGACTCCTAAGAGAGCGCAGTTTGGCTAAGAGGTAGTTGAGCCAGTGACGCATCCATTTTCGACCCGGAGGTCTGACCCCTTCATTTTGATTAGTAAGCATTGGCAATCTTGCTAAACATCCATTACCGGATTACGAGCTTTTAGTAAGGCGTTGTTAAACCATGATGAGCAGATCTTGGTGATTTTTGTTACATTTATCGGAACTAAATCCATCCATGGTCACATACATCAATATAATTAAATGACATAGATCAAGTGTGGATGTAGCATGAAAATTACATGTAATTTGATCTAACATGCCTATTTTCAACTAATCCAACCTTATGAGATCACCAAAAAATACCAAAAATACCAAAACAGAGTGAACCTTAAACTAAATACAAACTCACACTCTGAACTAAAACTCATCACTAGATACCTAGCATAACATTAATATTTAGTCTTTAGACAAAAATATTAATTTATAAGTGATACTCTAAATACAATAATTAAATATGGATAATAAATCCTGTCAGTATAATAAACTTCCTTTGGGCCGATTTATTATCCACATGAAAACTTGATAATTATCCCATATTTAAAATGAGTCTCAATACAGTAATCAAATATAGATAATAAATCGTGTCAAATAAAGCCGATTTATTATCCACATGGAAACCTGATAATCATCTCATATTTATTACAAAAATCATCTCATATTTATTAACAAAAATGAGTCTTAGTGTTGTAAAATATGGACAATAAATCTTGTCAAACAATAAACTTCCTTTGGGCCGATTTATCATTCACATGGAACCCTGATAATTATCCATTATTTATTAAAAATGAATCTTACTGCAATAATCAAATATAGTTAATAAATCATGTTAAATAATAAACCTTCCTTTGGGTCGATGTCTTATCCACATGGACACTTAACAATCATCCCATATTTATTACCACAAATGAATATATAATTCTGTCAAATATTAACCTTTCTTTGGGCCAATTAATATCGACATGAATTAAATACTCATAATCATCTTAATATTTAAAAAATTAATTTTCACAAAAGAGGCTACTTTGGCAGTATATTGTAATCCTTAATTAATTTTAAAATATTAATTATGGCTGAACAAAAAAGATTATAAAAGTAACTTTATGTGGGAGTTTTCAAAATTATAACCTTTTGTAACTGTATTTTCCTTAACCCTGAATCTGTAGATCTGAATGGGATATATAACTGAATAGTTACAATCCATAATTTAAATATAAGTTAAAACCTAATACTCAATGATTTAATATGAAAGTGGCTATAATGCCGCTTGTTGGACTTTAATAAATTTTATATCAAATCATCGAGTAAATAAACTAGATAGCGAAAGCGTACCTAAAGCGATAAGAGAAATTAAAATATTGACCACCTTTAGTTCTAAATCTAAGAAGAGTTTTTCAAAACTTGAATTCTGGACAATGAGATACCAAAACGAAAACTGTTTTTTGATTTAGAGATCATAACCTCCTTATTTATAACTGAACTTTCATAAATTCATTTTTACCCATCACAAAAAGAGAAATATGAAAAAATATCTACACATTGAATTCCATACTTTTCATATTGAATTCTCATACCTTAATTTATTGCCCATAAGCTTTTACTTTATAGATCAATTTAATTTATGCCAACCTTATATAATAACATATAATACAATTTCGGATTCACGTATATATTTATGTCCAACATCTAACAGACAAAATGTTCAATATGACTTTAATAATTTACTTAATGCATTTTTGTTCATAATATCATACTTACACTTCTTGTCCTTCAATATACAATTGGTTATCTTTCTTTTTTCTTATCCTAAGAGACAAGAAGAAAGATAACATTTTTTGCATGAAAGAGCACATATGTGACCTAATTGAATGTAGTTGTGATTAATTTAAACTAACCAAAACACCCGTGCATGCATGCGTGGGACATAATAATCAACATTATATAAATATTTGCATGTAGAAGCAATGATATAATATTAAGAGGCCGCGTTGGGAATAAAAGTAAATGTATTAAATTATATTAGTACAATTAGTTCATGTTATAATTTATGGAAAGTAGAATACTAAGTTCACATGCTTCTTAGCAATCAAAATATTAAAAAAATAATTAAAGAATTTATTTTCAAAAAAATCATCGAAGGAATAGATCGCAAAAGACAATAAAAAAATAGTAGACATGACTAATAAAATAAATTTATTAACACTAAGATTAAAAAAACAACATTTTTTTAATTTAAGTTGGAACAAACTTCATAAATTTAAAAATAGTTGAAGATTTTTGCAAAAGAAAATTGAAGTATTTGTTTCCAAAGATTATTAAAAAAGTGGCATGCTTAAACTAATTTAAAAAACCATTAAAGAGAAAGTGAATGAAACAAAAACAATAAGAATTCTTTAAAAAAAACGTGGATGAATGGATCTTAAAAATTAGATGAATAGATCTAAATACTATATTCTCCTTTTTTGAATGAGCCCACAGTCATAAGTTTGCAGGATAATTCTAAAGGGAAAAAGTTGTTGAAATTTTTTTACATATAAAGACCAAAATTTATAAATTTTTTCGATATGCAACCTACCAAATATGAGCCTTTTAAAAAAGTTACAATAAAAAAAGCATATCATTTTAGAAGGTGGCACGAGAGCATCCCTCTTAAGGAGCACATCTTTCTATAAGGAGACTCTTTTTTTTCAAGAGAAAGATTGAATGCTTTTTTTAAAAAAAGTTTGTCGACAAAATAGAATGCAAAGATAGTATAAGACATCATATTTAAACCAACTTTTAAAAATGATGCAAAGGATAAAGCACATGAAATAGAGATAACGAGATTTTTTTAAAAAAAAGAGAATTGAATGGATAAATCTTTAACAATGAATAGATAAAAATAAATATCATACCAACCACCTCATAGTTGGTAAGAATTAAGGAGGGTAATCCAAGGGGTAAAAAATTAAGAATTATAAGACATGATTTGGACAGGAAAATATGAATTTATAGAATTTTTTTCTTTTTATTGTGGAAAAGGTTCAACTTTCTAAATATTAACATTTTTAAGAGATACAATCCAATGAGTTCACCCCTTCACAATGAAATACAAAATTTTAAAAAGTGATCATGCATCCTATTAGAATCAAGAAGAAAACAATACCCCTTTATAATAAACTTAAATAAAAAAATTTTTATGTTACAGTTAGCTATCATATATAAAATTATTGAACATTTATGACTATAGTAAATAATTTTTAATAGGATTAACAATTTAAAATTTCTATGTCATTTATATTTCTTTTGTGCCAATCAAACAAATCCTTACATGGCTTTTTTTTTTTGACAAAACACAAGTATTACACAGACAAAAAATAACCTCTTTAAGAAGTACTTAAAATTAAAGGGTATTTCAACCTATTACTCACGATAAAGGTGTTTTACATGTTATTCACGATTCAACAGATTTTTTGTGGGTATAATGTCCTAATTACCTTTGATCCAATTAAAAAAAAATTGTATAAAAAAATTGTTGCCACTTCATCACTTCCGGTAGTGTGGAGCATGGTTACTCTAGTTCCAGGCACTCTTAAATGGCGACAGTCTAAGAGTCAAACTGATTTTCCTACCCCATCATCCACCCTGATCACCTCGCAACTCTCGATATAATTGTCTTAAGGGTAGCCGGATTTAGACACCCCTTGTTGTAGCGGCCTACGTGATATACTCACTTTAAGGATAACTTAGACTTAGCCACTTTCGACAAGATAAACTAAATCTAGTAGTCTTAAGTCGTTGATACCATTAAATTGTCATTGTTGGGGCAGTCAAATTTGGCTATTATTAGTTGTGGTTATGGTAAGTACAATTTTTTAAAAAATAATTTTGAGCCAAATTCTTTGTTTTAAAATTAACCTAAATTGTGGGCAATTAAAATACTACGCTAAAAATATTATAATATGAAGCTATCCGTAATCGTGAATAATGTATGAAACTACCTTTTAATCGCAAATTCCTCACCTGCCCAACCGGCTGACTCCTTTAGGCCACGCCATTTAACTTAACCGAAGTAACTGTCACTCCATCACCTTCCCGCGGGGATGCCACGTGGTCCCATGGGAACCCTAGGTGGACACTTCCAAAATCATGTCCGTCCATTTCGTGGCCCACCAAGACCCATCAACGGCCAATGATCCCAAAAAATTTGACGTGGACCTGTATAATAGGCGTTACGTCTCCGGTCGACGCTCGCCTCCCTCTTCTCCATTGGTACTACTACTGCAGAGATAGAACCACTAACCCCATCGTTGCTCCCCAAGCAATATCCCCTCTCCTAAACCCTAGCCCATCTCCACCCTTTTTTCCCATCCTTCTTCCCATTCCAAGGACGATACAGTGTTCGAGGTTCTGACTGCTTGGTGCCGCTTCGAAAGGTATGATTTTTATGCACAGTGGGGGGAGTTTTGTGGGGGATTCTTGGTTCTTTGTGCATGTCGTTTCTTGCAATGTGGAAGTTGTTATTCGTCGTTTTTTAAAGTTCTTGACGATGGATTAGTCATGCTTTTAATGGTTATATGGCGGAGATGTGTGTGCCTTTGGGGCGTTGTTGCGGCTTCGGGGGCCGTGATTTGATGTTTGGTTGTTAGGTGGGCGGCGCCGGTGTTGGAGTGAAAATGATATGCATGGTGTCGAAAAATGTTCTTGCGTTGTCTTCGTGTGTGGTTTAGATTGGAGGTTGCATCTGAGTTCCTCTCCGAAATGGACGGATAGAAGTAGTGTCTTGGAATTCCCTCCACCACCCTTTTGTGGTTGTTGTTAAAGATTTGCTTCTGTCTTACTTGAGATATGTTGACCTGAAAAGTATAACTATATATATATATATATATATATAAAATTTTCGTTTTGTTTGCCTCCATTGTGAATTTGAAGTTGCAGGTTGAAAATGGCGGGTGACGAGAGGTGTTGGAAGGCATGGGAAAATAAATTGGTGCCCACTTATCATCATCAGGCTGTGCTTGATTACAGTCAAAAGCCAAGTAAATCCGAGGATGGTCCTCGCTCTCACATTCTCTATCTGGGTTGGATCATTGAGACCAAAAAAGATGCCTGTTGTAAAAGATTCCGATACGTTTCGCCTCAGGGAAGGACCTTCTACTCTCTTAGGAAAGTCTGCTATTACTTGAAGAATGATGAAGGCAGGAAGCCACTTGAAGGTGGAGCTAAACCAGTGAATGCTTCGAATAGTGTTTTACGTTTATGTCTACCTGCCTCCACGTCGTTGCCCGAGCAGTTTAAAGATGGGAAACAAGAGAAGAAACGTGGGACACCATCTCTGGTGAATGGGAGGGTTAAGCCCCAGAACAAGAAACGTAGGAGAGCACCGTATGGGTATGTGAAGGTGGAGAAGGAGGTCTGCTTGGAAGCCGTGAGAGATTACTCCGGCTATGTGTTCATGTGTGGCAAGATGGAGGTTGGGAATGCAAACGTCGACTTAAATGTTCTGAGGATGAAAGCAAAGAAACATCTGGCAGCAGAAGGGTGGAAGTTCTGGAATATAGATAAGGCGGGGAGGAAAGAGCTCCGATATGAATCGCCAGAGGGGAACGTCTATATCTCTCTCCAGACAGCCTGCAAGGGTTATCTTGAAAAATCCGATGAGCTGTCCAAGCCTAGTATTTCCGGTCGTCCATTGAGTGGTTCAGAGCCCAGTACCTCCTGTCCTTCATCCCATCATCCAGAGCCCAGTACTTCCAGCACTTCATCGGACTTGAGCAGTCTCTCTTGCGAGAAGTTTTCTCCAGTGAGCTTGTCTTCAAGAGTTCACATGCGCAGAAAAATACGCAGTGAGAAATGTAGCAGAAAGCTGGAGACTGCTGATGTTAAAGCGACATCAGTTGTAATAAGAGAGGAAGCGCTAACTGAGGCCTCCTTTATCAAGAGTAGGCCCAACTCTCTGCTGTCATGGCTGATTGATGAGAGAATTATTCAGGAGGGGAGGCTGCGAGGTATTTGAATAACGAGGATGGAAGTACCATGGCGTCTGGCAAGGTGGTGAGGCAAGGAATCTTGTGCAGCTGCTGCAGTGTGGTGTTCAGTTTGCCTCGCTTTGAGGCCCATGCAGGGAGCAGCAGCCATCAACCCTCAGCTAATATCTTCTTCTCTGACGGGAGTTCTCTGTTAGAGCGCCAGAAGGCAGGTTTGGAAGGGCCAGATCGTGTATGGGATCCTAGCTCTTGCCCCTGTAAGAAATCCCCACATGCGCCGTACGAAAATGAGAGTGTGTGTTCTGCTTGTCACGAAGGTGGAGAATTGTTGTGTTGCGATAAATGCCCCGCCGTGTACCACTTATCCTGTGTTGGCTTGGAGGTATATATGCTTTGTGCAATACGTATTGAGCTTGGACTAATTGGACAGCAAGGGGCATTCTCAGGAGTTATTTTTCTCGACTTTCTTTTGCTTAGGCTTTTTTTTTGTGGGGCGGGGGAGGGGTGATAAAGTTCTTTCGCTTAGTTGCATATTTCATAATTATTTTGTGCTTACTTTGCTGAGAGATGACATTCATCCTTCTGCAGGGAATTCCCGATGGAGAGTGGTCTTGTCCATCTTGTCAGTGTGCAATATGTTGCCAAGGACAATCAGTGGAATTGAAAACAGTTCGCTGCGAACAATGCGAACGAAATTGTCGGTTTTTTTTCCATCTGATCTTTCTCTCTTTTCTGTTTAGTTTCTTCTCCCTAAGTTGTAAACATGTGTCATGTGTTTCTTGTAGTTCATCTAAGTTGCTTGGCTGGCAATGAAGAAACTGGAAGTGGTCGATGCGAGCAGAATACTTGGTTATGCAGCAAACAGTGCTCTATGGTAGAAACAATGCTCTTATTAAGCGGCTTGGATATTCCATTTCTTTTGTCGTTTTTTATTTTTCACCTCTTAACTTATTATGTTACCGTCTGCAGGTTTATGCTGGGCTAAGAGAGCTTCTTGGAAAACCAAATTTAACCGGCATTATGGGCTTAACTTGGAGGATACTGCGATACGAGGAAGGCAATGAGGTTGAGCACATCCGCAAGCTATGGCTTGCAGTAAGCGTCCTTGATGAATGCTTTGACAGTTTGTATGATCCATCTACCGGAAGAGATCTTGCCCGTGATATAATCTTCAACAGAAGGTTTGGCCTCTTTTCCCTTGTTCTTCTCTTTCTTGGCATAAAGGAGCCGAATTCCGTGTTGTTTCAATCACCATCAGACGTTGACATTTAATTTCCATCCTCGATCTGAAGATCTGTTTCGAAGCGAATAAATTTCAAGGGATTCTACACCTTGATTCTAGAAAAGGACAATGAGTTGGTCACAGTGGCAGTGATAAGGTTGATATTATACTGGTTCTTCTTACATGATTTTCTTTGGCATTGGAATTTCATTTTCTGTCATGAAAATTTTTTCCTACAGGATTTTTGGGGGAAAGGTTGCAGAAATGCCATTAATCGGCACTCTTTTTCAGTATCGAAAGCAAGGCCTGTGCCGAATTCTTGTTTCTGAGCTAGAAAAGGTAATACAAAATAGAAATGAGAATCACACTTCGTAGCAAATTCGTCTCTTGAAAAATTCCTTTGTCTGCTGAAGCGTGTTTGTATTTTCTGGTTACTTGTTCGTCTTACAGATGCTCATCAATTTGGGTGTGGAAATGCTTGTTTTACCGGCAGCTCCCGAGCTTCTGAATACTTGGATTAACTCGTTCAAATTTGCCGAATTAGCCTCAGGAGATAGGCTCAAGCTCTTGCACTACATTTTCTTGGATTTTGCGAATACTATTAAGTGTCAGAAAACCTTTGTGTCAATGAAAGTTTAAGCTTTGCGTTTTGATAAAGAAAAATTCTATAACCTTGCTTATCACGTATTAACAGACGAATACAGAAATCATTGTAATGAGCTGATGAAACTTAACCGTTCTGCTGCTAGAATCACCTGTGGCAACCGAAATTAATCAAGTTTTTATTCTGTAATTAGTGATCCTTTATAGACGACATACATGATAACAATTAGCATACAGTAGTTCCTAACAGTGAATTTGTGTTGTTAAGTACACAGTTGGAGCAGTTAATTTCTCTTTGAAATATGTGTTACAGAACAAATTTGTGATGCCTTTTTGTATGCAACTTTTAGAAACAATATTAATTCTGATTTATGCTTGGCAGGATCATCATTATTGTGCATTATGGAGAATTAAGTATGCAGTGTCCCTATCATTTTAAGCCGTTTATAGCCAAAATGCCAATTCGATCAGTTTTTGTAAAACAACCAATCTCCAAATGTCTCCAAGTTAAAATATCAAGTAATCACCCAACTTCAAATACATGAATGATTGCTAGTATAGCCCAAGGGTGATATTATACCAAAACCAAGGCGTATCGTTCTTATTTGTATTTTTAAAAAAGAGATCCATCAGAACTCCATGCTCGTGATGGCCAAGTAATTCATTTAGTGATGTTCTGATCGCCGTCTCGGGTGCTTTTCTTGGCTAAACCATAGGCTAGCGATGGCCGTCACGGTGGGCTCGTTGATGATGAGCATGACGCTGTGGGCGGCGATGGAGCCGGCGTCCTTGGCGGCCTGGCGCTGGGAGTGTTTGAATTACTTGGTGAATAATTATACTTGGAAACTTACTAATTACAATAATTAACTTGAAAAATCAATAATTAATAACTAGGAGACTTGACTTATTTGTGAAAATTAGCCAAATATAAACTGGAAACGGCTTAACTGTGTTGTGAATCCTGAATTTAATAGGAAACCACTTAATAAGTGTAAGAAAGTGAGCTGCTTTCGGGATGCACCTAAATTAGAATTCTAATTGCTTATATATACAAGTACATACATTCAAAACAGAAAATTTTTCGTATCACATGCCTTGATGCCTGCCGCGATTGACAATTTCAGGTTGTTTGTGTAAAAGTTGTGTCAACGGCTTGGCATTACTCATGTACACCAGGTAAGTCGATGTTCTTTCATCATTCATGTTGTAAAATTTCTATGCTTTTTTTAAAAACAAAAAAAACAAAATTTCTCCGATTTACTTTGTTGAACTAATTTATTGATACAACCATTTCGTACCTCAATTTTTTTCCTTTTTGTACAACGTTGGCTTCTTGCTCCAGTAGTTTTAAATTAATTTTAGGAGATAGAATTCTATTTATTTATTTTTATTACTATAATAAAAAAACTCACCATCATTCACCATATTCTCTTCATTATTTTTTTATATATTGAAACTACTCTAACATGCATAAATAGAAGAATAAATAATGTGAAATTTATCTTTTACCTCTTGAATATTAACAAGCATGCTAAAAAATAGTACATTAGTGATAATAAGCACAATAGTCACAAAGAAAACTGAGACAATTTTTTTAAAACTTTCACATCAGTGACAATTTAGTTGTCACTAATGCTCTATTTTCTTAAAGTAAAGTATGTTAGAAATAGGTAGGATATGTTTTAAGCTTGACAAAAACGATAAGATACATACATAAGATATAATTATTAGACAGATTTTACCAATCTTTGTAATACTAACAATATACAAACTTTGATTCGAGGAAGAAGCCTTTTTTCTGTATAATTAATTCTAACTTAAGTAAGAGTCTTATTCCAAGTGTAATTTATACTTCTAATTCTAGAATAAGTCTTATTCTTAATAAGACTCTTTGAATTAATTTAAACAAACAGCAACTTAAAGTTCAAGTTGTAGTCTTATTGTACTTATAACATTAATGATATAAACTTGTACTTTTACTCATAGGAGTCTTATTTGACTTATGTACGATTCATTATATCAGTTTAAAATAGCCAATTTATTAAGTTAAACTTTTGTTTTTAACTTAAGTTTTAGAACTTATGTATGTTGGGAAGATACAAAATGTATTTAAAATCGTAACCGCGCATGGAGCAGGTATATAGGCTAGTGTTATTGTTATATATTCAGAACTTGCATGGCAATGAGAGGAGAAACTTTAATATTGTATGAGAGGCTAGCTTTTTTAGGACATAATAATTGATGAGAGGCTACCAATTCACGAACGGTGCAGCTGATTTCCTCCATGCATTAAGATAGTAAGTGGAGATAGCTAGGTAGATGATAGATGATGATAAAAGATTTTATATATATATATATATATGTGTATATATGTATATATATATGTATATATATATAGGAAAAAAGATTGCGGTGTTAGAGTACAGCTAAGTTGGCTGTGATAGAAATTGTTTACAGCCGTTAGATGATGATCCGACGGTTCAAAATCAATCCCAAAAAAACACTGTTTCTCCTCCCCACCCTCCCTTTCTCCATTCCAGCGTCCATCGGCAAGTCTGCCGTCGCCGGCGGAGTCTTCGTCGGCCTCATCAAGGGCACCGACATCGTGTTCCAGCCCTTCATCCCCCTCGTCCCCGTCCCCGTCGAGGTTGGTGGTAATGCCAGCCGATTCGCCCGGAACCGCCCTGCTCTGCTTACTGCGACGCCCAGCACCGCCCCTGCTCTGCCTACCGCGATGCCTGGCACCGCCCCTGCTCTGCCTACCGCGACGCCATGCCAAGTTCCCATTTTTCCTTCGTAGACCACATCGCTGATGTCCGCAAATCCGTCGCCTACGCTAGCCATTGATCACGAATTCGCCGAGGCAGTTGTCGTGAGGGCGGTGATTGACTGCAAGTCGGAGGGCGGTTGACGGCGGGAGCTGGCGCCGGGGAACGAAAACGGCAGAGACAGGTGGAAGGAATGGAGGTGATGGCGAGGCGGCGACGGCACTGGCCGGCGGCGGGCGGTGGCGGGCGGCAAAACAGGGGCGAAAACCGTTCGATTGCGCGGCAGAGCAGGGGAGAACGAAATGGAGGGGTAGTTTCGTAATAAAAAGTTTACTCGCTGCCGACTCGAGTCAATATTATAAAATAAAATTAAAAAAATATTAAAAAATACAGTAAATACCATAAAATAAAATAATTTCGTAATAAAAACTTATGGTATTTTAATTTATTTTTTAATATTTTTTGGGATTTATTTCGTAATATTGACTCGAGTCGGGAGCAGTAAAGTTTTTATTACAAAATTACCCCTCTCCAAAATTTTGAACAAAATAGGGTAAAATACTATAAAATAAAATAATCCATTAGAATTTGATTATGTTGTGTTATGATATTTTCCTGTATTTTTTTATATTTTGTGGGATTTATTTTGTAATATTGACTCGAGTCGAGATCGGGTCAAATTTTTATTTTCAGCCCTTTCGACGATCCGACGGCTCAGAGAAAGCCAACTCTGTTTTCTGGAAAGCAAACACTGTGCATTTCCAGCACTTCATTACTCTGTTTTACACCCTGTTTCAATATGAGGTTTTTTTTCTCCGCCCTCCTGCCGTCGCCGGCGGAGCCCTCCTCGGCCTCATCGAGGGCGCCGGCTTCATGCTCAGCGCTTCGTCCCCCCGTCCCCGTCGAGGAGCATTGTGACAGAGGCCGTCGACGGCGCCGGCCGCGATACCTGCCGATACGAGTTTGGAAGGAAATAGGCAGGGGTAATTTTGTAATAAAAACTTTACTCGCTCCCTATACGAGTCAATATTACGAAATAAATCCCAAAAAATATTAAAAAATACAGGAAAATATCATAACACAACATAATCAAATTCTAATGGATTATTTTATTTTATGGTATTTTACCCTATTTTGTTCATAATTTTTGAGAGGGGTAATTTTGTAATAAAAACTTTACTCGCTCCCGATACGAGTTAATATTACGAAATAAATCCCAAAAAATATTAAAAAATACAGGAAAATATCATAACACAACATAATCAAATTCTAATGGATTATTTTATTTTATGGTATTTTACCCTATTTTGTTCATAATTTTTGAGAGGGGTAATTTTGTAATAAAAACTTTACTCGCTCCCGACTCGAGTCAATATTACGAAATAAATCCCAAAAAATATTAAAAAATAAATTAAAATACCATGAGTTTTTATTACGAAATTATTTTATTTTATGGTATTTACTGTATTTTTATATTTTTATATTTTTTTAAATTTATTTTATAATATTGACTCGAGTCGGCAGCGAGTAAACTTTTTATTACGAAACTACCCCTCCCATTTCGTTCTCCCCTGCTCTGCTGCGCAATCGACGGTTTCGCTTCGTTTTGCCGCCCGCCACCGCCCGCCGCCGGCCAGTGCCGTCGCCGCCTCGCCATCGCCTCCATTCCTTCCCCCTGTCCCTGCCGTTTTCGTTCCCCGGCCGCCAGCTCCCGCCGTCAACCGCCCTCCGACTTGCAGTCAATCACCGCCCTCACGACAACTGCCTCGGCGAATTCGTGATCAATGGCTGGCGTAGGCGACGGATTTGCAGACATCAGCGATGTGGTCTACGAAGGAAAAATGGGAACTTGGCACGGCGTCGCGGTAGGCAGAGTAGGGGCGGTGCCGGGCGTCGCAGTAAGCAGAGCAGGGCGGTTCCGGGCGAATCGGCTAGCATTACCACCAACCTCGACGGGGACGGAGACGAGGGGGATGAAGGGCTGGAACACGATGTCGGCGCCCTTGATGAGGCCGACGAAGACTCCGCCGGCGACGGCAGACTTGCCGGTGGACGCCGGAATGGAAAAAGGGAGGGTAGGGAGGAGAAACAGTGTTTTTTTTTGGATTGATTTTGAACCGTCGGATCATCTATATATATATATATATATATATAGTGTTTGTTCTATGTATTTCAAGCGCACAATTACTTTGAGGAAGAGATGATTGCTATTATTAATCAGAACTTCAAAGCAGATAGCTTGGATAAAGCGAAGGTGGAAGCCTTGATGGGATGCCAAGCAGGTTATAAGGGCTGATGCAAATCACAAGATTGAGAAGAATACCCAAGCAACAGTAAGCAAGCAACAGGAAGCGACGTCGTCGACGTCGACAATATTAAGGTTGATCAACAAGTAGTTAACCACAAGCTGCAGGATATTGATGGCATCAATGCCGGCCAAGAGCAATCAGCACTGGCAAGTACTATTGTGTATGTTTGAGACAAAATATACGATGTTTCCCTCGATCAACCCAAAATCGAATATCAAATTCAATCGCTGGCTTCCAACGACGTCATTTACTCGGACGTTGTTGAGGAGGACGACATCAATTCATGTGAAGATGAGGATTGCGAACCAGCTAAGGAAGAAGAGCTGCAAATTAGAGAACATGCCTTGAACACGTCCTCTGCCTCAAGCTGCAGGACCATCCAAACAGCAAGCTGGTGATCTAATTAGGAAGTCTACACCGAAAACAAACCTAAGCTGGTTGACAGAGACGGGTGTGATCTCGGAGATGGAGGAACTAAGATGTCCGAGCAAGAAAGAGAACAGACCATCCATGAAAACGGGGAAGGCCACCCATAGAGGGGTGCTTTGTGATTGTTGCAACTGTGAGTTCACGCTATCGAAATTCGAGGCCCACGCCGAGCGCACCTACCACAGACTAGCAGAGAACATTTTTTTAGCCGATGGACGATCACTACAAAAGTGTTATATTGAAGCCACGAAGGGAATTATTGAGAAATATAGAGCGGCCGCGAGGCCGAGTCCAAAAAAAGAAGATAGACAATGTTCTCTCGGTGGACGAGATTTTGCTCCGTATGCTATGAGGGTGGATATTTGCTTATTTGTGATGCCTGCCGATCTGTTTACCATCTAGCTTGTGTCGGACTTGAGGTACGTATTCATATATACTAATTCTATTCTATCATTTTTAACATTATCACTATAATAAACTTGGGTCGATCCATTAGAATTTATATTTTTTCAGGAGGTACCAGAAGAGGATTGGTTTTGTCGACCGTGCCAATGTGTAAAATGTGAAAAACCCGCCGAAGACTAAAGCACTTCTGATCAAACTATTCTCCAATGAACCAATGCCTTCGTAAATGTGAGTATTTCTTATACATTTCTCGATCAGTTAACTGCCTCATGTATATATGAACACTAACCAGGAAAACCAATTTATGCCATGATTCATTTTTTTATATATGTGCATATTGTATCTAACAGATCATGAGACATGTTGGAGAGAGGATACAATGATGGCTCAAGCAAATGACTCCCATGATAAGAACTGGTTTTGCATCGTAGAGTGCTCGAAGGTACGTACTAGTACAGGAATTGTTCATTCTCATCATGTCTAGCTAGGTTGATCATAGAAAGATATTTTCTGATGGATGATTCTGCATGCAGATACATACCCATCTCCTTGGTTGCCTTGGTCAATCCATCTCAACTAATTTAGGTGTTACATGGACCATGTGGAGACATGGAGGGGTCGGGAACCCCATTAACAAGCTCAAGCATGCTCTTCACCTTCTACATGGCTGTTTCCTACCTCTAACTGACAACTTCACTGGTAGAGACATTATAAAAGACGTTGCTTTCAACAAAATGTAAGACTTAGAAAACTCTTCAACCCCTGCGTTAATATCGTTTTATTATGCATGATTTTTGTGGTCGACATTGACATCTTCAATTTGTGATATTCAACATGTACAGATCAACTCTTCGTAGATTGAGCTTTAGGAGCTTCTATACTGTGACCTAGAGAAAGGACATGATCTTATCTCAGTTGCCACCAAATTGATTACAGAGCTGTCCTTATTCCTTTTTACCTGTAAGAAATTGTTTTTTTAATTATTTTTTAAGATTTAAATCATTACACAAAGGATAAACCTTCTAAAACAACATTATTGATTAATTTTCCAAAAGTAAAGGTATTATAAAGAATAACTCTATTATATTGATTTCTTAGACGATTTCTGACTCTTTCAACAAAGAGGGGTAGTAATCCAACTAGAAATCTTTTTTCATAAATCTAATGTATAATCATCTCTTTAATATAATAAACATAAAAATATATCTTTATATTATTGAAAATGAGTCAAAAATGGACATCTAAGATTCATAAATAACTATTAACTCTTTTCTTTTAAGACATTTGTATTTCCTACAAAATGATATAATATAATAATGATAATGTATATAGAACAATTTCACAAGGTTATTACATATTAGGCTCAAGTTTTACTGCACTAAGGATTTTTGTCTTTTGTAGTGGGCTAATGTAATGATCCCACCAATCTTTAAGTTGTCCAGATAATCCAGCAGCAATAAACTCAACAATCTGTCAATTAATATTATCGGTTGTCTAACATATTGTGGAATACATTAATATATTATGTAAGGTCGTGATTATTGGATATTCAAACTACCCATTAATATTTCATTCGTAAATAGATTTATTGTCAAAAGATAATGCAAAATTTATTTTATTTTCCTTAAATAGTATAGTAGTTGGAAGTAGTTGATTAATTGGGTCTTGCCATTTCTTATCTTTATCTTCTAGAAATTTATTTATTATTTCCTGTATATCAGATTCTTCATTAACAACTTTAATTGATTTAGATATCTTAAAGGAACCTAATTTCTTAGTAAGTTTTTCTAAAAAATCTTCATTGAGAGTGGTACTAGTATTAAATCCTTTGGATGACATAATTAGAGGTTTAATTAATACGATTTTTATATCATCCAATTTGTGTTTACCCTTTTCTCTAGGTAAGAATTTTTTTATTTGTGACAAAGGAGAATCTATAATTTGTAAATGTAAATGCGTATATTCACACTTCACTCAACATGTCAAACTTACGACTTCACTTAGAACTCAACACTCTTATATCTGACACAACTTTATTTATATCTCACATAGACTTACAAACAATCACTCATTATAATCACACCAAGAACTTGAGAAAGATTGGAAAGAAGTATTCAGAGAACTCAAAAGGACTCAGAAGACTCTATGGAAGACTTGTATCAAACCCTAAGAGATGCTTGAACTTCGACCTCCTCGCTTCGTCGCACAAACTGGCTATTTATAGAACTTTATACGATAAATGGCTGAGGAGGTGAACAGTGATCAGTTGACCAGATGATGACAACATGTCATAAGCATGACGTAGGCCATGATGCCAGCAATTGTTGACGTGGCTAGATGATGAGACATGTGATGATATGGCACTAGTGGCGTGGCCAATGGCGTGGCAACTGGTGACGTGGCTGGTGGTATGATATAAAAAGGCTTATCCATACATGATAAGGAATTATGATCATGTTTTCCACAATAAAAACAACTTATGATGGTTGGAGAGTCAACACGTTGCCCATGACCTCTGATGTCCGGAGAAGGAGAGGGTGCAATGGTTGTAAGCACTTCTTCAATATTTTGTTGGCTCATTATCACCGGTAAAGGAAGGGGGATATAATAGTCGATGCATTTTTTGGAGAATTTTGGCTTCATTTAAATGTGGCTCTTTCTTCTTGTAGTACTCAAATAAAGTAATGGGGACATATACAACATTGGTGGGAATGTTGTTGATACAACATCTGACTTTAAGGACGCTGACACTTTTTGCATGGGAAGAGAGACTAACTCAGTGGAAATAACTGATATATTATTTGGTGGTAGATTAGAAGGACATAATTCAATGTGTAAGAAATCAAGATTTATAAGAGAATTGAATTTATTCGACCATATGCAAACATAGGGTACTAATTTTCAACACCAATGCATACTGCTAGGAAAGTATCTAAGAGATTCTATAAAATATCAGGAAATGAAAGAAAGTGTCTATAAATTTCATAGAGTTAAAAAATCTTTTATTAAATATTTCATATTTTTTATTAATATAATAAAGGAGAAAATTAACTTCGGGACCGAAATCTTGGATCCATGGGAAAAACCAAAAAGGGAATTTGATCAGCCTGGATAAATTAAAATCAAGTCAGAAGAACCAAGAGTGTTTTCCGATATATATATATATATATATATATATATATATATATATATATATATATATATACACACACCAAAACTCTATGATGCGCTGCCCACATTGGCAGCGCATCAAACGCTGCCTCATAAGGGCCAACGGCCCCCGCCAAACTACATACAAACACCTCCCCCCCCCCCCCACCTTGCCACGGCACCCCCTGCCGCGACCCCTCTGGCCTACCCCAACCGCCTCCCCTCCACGCACCCCCTACCCCCCACCCGTCGCAATTATCCCCCCCAGACTCCACCCCGCAGCCCGCCACCGTCTCGATTTGAGTCAAGTAAATTAAAAATTAACTCGGTCTCGACTCAAGTCAAATAAATAAAAAATTGACCCGATCTTGACTCGAGTCAAGTAAATTAAATATTGACTCGGTCTCGAGTCGAGTCAATTAAATTAAAAATTGACTTGGTCTTGACTCGAGTCAAGTAAAATTGACTCGGTCTTGATTCGAATCAAGTAAATTAAAAATTGACTCGGTCTAATTTGAGTCAAATAAATAAAAATTGACCCGGTCTCGACTTGAGTCAAGTAAATTAAAAATTGACTCGGTCTCGAGTCGAGTCAATTAAATTAAAAATTGACTTGGTCTTAACCAGTGTTGCATAAATCGGCCGATTCCGTGCGGAATCGGCCGATTTAAATCGGATCGGCGTCGCGCCGATCCGATTTCGGCCGATTCCGACCGATTTAAATCGGAATCGGAATCGGCCGATTTAAATCGGAATCGGTTTTTTAGGAAATTACCAAAATACCCTAGGTATGATTTTTATTAAATTATTTAAGCATGGGTAAAATGGTAATTTGGATTTTAAAACCCTAAAATCAAACCCGCTCCCCCGACACCGCCGCCGCTCGTCCGCCCGCCGCCGCCCGGTTTCCGCCTCCGCCGTGCGGCCCCGACTCCGCGCTCGCCGCCGACCGGGCTGCCGACCTCGCCGCCGACCTCGCAACGTCGCCGCCCACCCGTGGCCGGACCGAATCGGGCACGTACGAATCGCCGCCGACTCCGCCGCCGGCTCCGGGCCGCCGACGGTTCGTCCGGCCGGGCTGCCGACATCGACCGGGCTGCCGACATCCTCCGACATCGCCGCCGCGAGACTCGCCGCCGACCGGGCCGCCGGTGGCGGCGGAGGTAAAAATCGCACGGTGGCATTCTTGTAATTAAAAGTTGACTCGAGTCTAACTCGAGTCAAAAATAATAATTAATTCGAAATAATTTAAAAAAATCTTAAAAAATATTTAAAAATATCAAAAACTATAATACACAGAATAATATCAAAATAACATCAATAATTAATTTTAATATATTTATATTATAAATTGTCAAATTATTATATATAACTGATTAAATTAATTTGGACCGATTCAACTGAACCGATTCCTGGCCGATTCAGACCGATTCCGATTCCGATTCCGATTCACTGGAAAACCGATTCCGATTCCGATTCCGATTTATGCAACCATGGTCTTAACTCGAGTCAAGTAAATTAAAAATTGACTCGGTCTCGACTCGAGTCAAGTAAATTAAAAATTGACTCGGTCTCGACTCGAGTCAAATAAATAAAAAATTGACCCGGTCTCGACTCGAGTCAAGTAAATTAAAAATTGACTCGGTCTTGACTCGTTAATAAAAAATCATGCATCCTAAATCGGTAAACGGTTGAAAAATTAATTTTGTAGTAAACTATAAATTAAAAAAAATAGCACTCTTATATATTTTGATAACATTTAAATTATGTTGATGAAGTCGGCAACGCATTAGAATCAAAACACATGAGAGCCATCTCATTTAACTTTAAGTATACATGATGAATAAACAGTACAAACTTACACAGTTACAAATTTGTCAAGTTTAATTAAAGTTAATAACAATTCATGGAAACAAGTTACAAATCACAAATATTTTACAGTCCTTCCAGATTTGGAGCTATCATAATTGTTCTGCATCAGTGCTTTTAGATTCCCCATCACCGGATTGACGCCCCTGAGTAGATGCGACGACACCACTTTCAGATGGAATATTTTGGTGCCTACATATTTAAAAACAAAATATGACAAATAATCACATAAATTATATATAACAAAGATAAAAACAAGGGTTGTGGAAGTCAATTACCGATGTGCTACAATTGCAGGGCAAGTGCGCTTATCATGCCCAACTCCCCGTTTATTGCAACCATGGCATAGCCTATCTTTGACCATATGGTCCATTGCAAGTTCTATACCACCCTTCCATCTTTTACCACTTCCTTTTGTCTTTGATTGTGCCGGTGGATGTACTTGTATTCCATGTTGGACTTGTATTTCATGATGTGGATCATCTACCACATCTGCTACCAATTTCTCTATCTCTAAAAGTTTTTGCTTGGCGAGGTCAAATTTCTCAGATGATGAATATGCGATTTTGGCCCATCGATTAAATATACAATGCAATTCTCCCCACTTGGAAAACGAAGTTTTGTTGCAATCACCACGAAGTTCCACTCCATCACCATCAAAAACAACTTCATTTGCAATTTCAAGTGTCCATCTCTTCACAATATAGAGTGCAGGAAAAATATCCCCCTCATTCAATCTTAGTACATACAGCAAATGCCTACATGGAATACCTTCACTTTCCAAAAGTTGACAACTACATGTGCATCTACTGTCAACCCCGATGTAAGTAACACATGCTACCAACTCTTTATCATTTCTATAACATGTTACATCATACTGTTCAACATTCTCCTCATCTAATTTCTTACGAGATGAGCAACAAACCAAACTGGATTGTAATTCTTTTTGAAACTTACAAAACATTTTTCTAGTATAAACCTTTGCCATCTTACATTCCAGATTGAATGGAGTGACCAATTTGGGGCTTTTATATGTGTTTTCAAAAGATTCTTTTGCCTCGTTCAATCTCTGTCTTTGGATAGCTCTCTCAAATCTATGTATAAACTCAATAAGGCTATTTTTTTTGTTCACATACCTTGAATAAAATGAGTTTTGAGATTCACTTCGTTGTGAACTTCTTATACCAGCCAAAAATATACCTTTACTATACACAGGAACCCACATATGACGAATGGCATATATAGATTTTAACCACTCATTTTCTTCCAAGCAATTGTCTTTCATTAGTACACTCCATTGTGATTCAAATTCTTCTTTATTTTCGGCACCATAAATTAAACTATGAAATGGCTCATAAAACTCCTTTCTGTGAGCAATTGCACCTAATTTTTCACTCGCCTTCTTAAGGATATGCCAAATGCAAAGACGATGATATGTTGAAGGAAATGTCACTTTAATTGCTTTATCCATTGCAGGATCTTGATCTGTAACAATTGCCCCTGGATGTCTTCCATCCATGCATTTCAAAAATGTTTCAAACAACCACACAAACGACTCAGTCTTCTCATTAGCCAAAAAAGCACATCCAAATGTAATTGTTTGCCTGTGATGGTTTACTCCGGTGAATGGTGCAAAAATAAGTGCATATTTATTTGTATCATATGTTGTATCAAAAATCATCACATCTGAGAAATGTTGATAGTTTTTTCTTGCAATTCCATCCGCCCAAAAACAATGCTTCAATCTACCCTCATCATCTACTTCATAGGAATAAAAAAAGGAGTCATTCATTTCTTTCATTTCCTCGAAATGTTCCAACAATAATTGGGCATCTATTTCCTTGATCTGTTTTTTACTTTTTGTCTGGGCATTTCTAATATCTTTCTCTGTACAACCAATATTTTCAGCCCCACCTGCTTCAATTTCTAACACAGACATTAGTTGAGAAGTTCTAATATTAGCCTCTCCAAATGTATCAATCAAATTTCTGTGCACACTTGTAACATGCCTATGTGACCTGAGAAATTGAGTTTTTGACGGTGTCAGGAGTGCATGAGTATGTCCTTCTTCAAATTGCATGACCTTCCATGTACCCTCTGTGTTTTTAGTTATCCTGATGCGTGCATGACAATCTTCTCTAATTATAGGATGACTTCTCTTTTTTCCTTTGTGGGGTAATTCTTTTTGTGCCTCATCTTCTTTTATACGTCCTTCTTTAGAACACACAAACACTTGCGACCATAACTCTTTTGTTTTCTTATGATAATTTGTACTATGTTTACGTACCCCAAATCCGGCCATTTTTGAGTAACTACTGTAGAAGTTGAGTGCATCGTCTAAACAATCAAATTCCATTCCAACCTTTGGTTTAAACTCATCTTCTACACTAGGATAGACTGTTGTAATATGTTGACCTAATTCTTCTTCGTCGTATCCGTTATCTTGAAGATTGTCCATTCTTAAAAAATACAAAATTTATAAAAATTACGACTATTTTCAATTTAAATAATTGCAATAAACACAATTTAATTTAGTCAAAGTACTTTTAAAGGTTTAACTCTTACCTGAATGATCGTCTTCGGTTGGATTTGTTCTTAGCTGACAGATGCAAATCTGGCCTCCTCGAATATACTCGTAAATATTTTTAACCTGAAAATATATTTTTTTACACCGATAGTAACATAAGTATAAAAAATCAAGACAACCATTATATCCGAAAAAAAATTTAATTGTTTTGAAATTCACTATTTTATTTAATTTAAGTATAAAGCCATTACAAAAATTAAATTGAAAAATATTATACTAAGCATCAACCAGGGGGAGGCGGGCCGCGGGCCGCGGCAGGAGGGGAGGCCGACCGGAGAGGCGGGGGCGGCGGCAGGGGCGCGGCGGGCCAGGGGTCGGCGGCAGGGGCAGGGGCGGCGTGTGGGGGGCAGGGGGCGGCGTGTGGGGGGGCAGGGGCGGCGTCTGGGGGGCAGGGGGCGGCGTCTGGGGGGGCAGGGGGGTGGCGGCTGGCCGGGGGTCGGTGGCAGGGGCGGGGAGGGGGCGGCGTGTGGGGGGGCAGGGGCGGCGTGTGGGGAGGCAGGGGCGGCGTCTGGGGGGCAGGGGATAGCGTCTGGGGGCAGGGGTGGCGGCTGGCCGAGGGTTGGCGGCCGGGGTCGGCGGCGGGGAGGCGTCTGAGGGGCAGGGGCGGCGTCTGGGGGGGGGGCGGGGCGCTGGTGGGGGGCAGGGGCGCCGGGTGGGGGGGCAGAGGGCGCCGGGTGGGCGGGCAGGGGTGCCGGGGGGTGGGGGCGGGCCGCGAGGGGTGGAGAGGCCGGGGTCGAGGGGGGGGCAGGCGGGCAGGCGGGGGGTTGGGGCAGGGGGCAGGGGCAGGGGGTCGCGACGGGGGAGGGGCAGGGGGCACCGGGGTGGGGGCGGCGTGGAGGCGGCGGCGGCGGCTGGGGTCGGGGCTAAGCGTGTGGAGGGCATGTTCCGGTGGAGGGAGAGCCGCGGCTTTTTATAGCCGGCGGGATGGCGGGAGGGCAGGAGGGAGGGAGGCGGGAGACGATGGGAGACGCGGAGGGTGGGAGGGCGGGAGGCGGGATGCAGGAGGCGGGAGGTAAGGAAACGCAGGAGATGGGAGGGCGGGAGGCATTTAGGGAAGGGTGAGTTTGGTAGGGTCGTTGGATTACATCCAACAGCCGTGTGGTAACATGATGCGCTGCCAATTTGGCAGCGCATCATAGTTAATCTCTATATATATAAAAGGGAATATATATACACTTATACCTGAACATGTGTAACACTTTGGGGGAAAAGATATCTATATATAAATTTATATTGACTAAGACTAACTTCATAATAATCAGTCATATTTTTAATATGCACATCACATATTGGCTAGAAAAACATGTAATCCTGCAATTTATTTATTTAGATAGCTCCAAGTGATAATCATTTTCATAAATAAATGATCAAATTCATCATTGAATAATAATAATAATTAAACATGTGAAAAAATACATTTCTTATTCTCATCACTCCGAGCCCCCTTGCGTGAGTTAGTTCATGCTATTTATTACTTTTGAAAGAGTAAGGCGGTCCGCATTAAGTGACAAACAAGCGGCTAGCTAGACCGTTGACCGCTATGCCATTCTTAATTTATAGATGCCTGCTTCGGAGAAAATAACATTGAAAAAACAAAATGATGGTTTCGTTGACACTTAATCCCGAAGGGAAATATACCACTTCTGCCATTTAATTCTTCAGCATTGAATTTAAAAATAAAAAAATTATGCAATCACATCCACAACAAGGTCTTTACCTTCAATGAGGCATTTTCCTTTACAATCGTCATCAAATTTAGCTCAACCACCGAAATGGTCTATTTTCATCAGCCTCCTAATGATATGAATCCGAAGTCTTTATCCAACAGAAATCCCTGAATGATTACTGTCAACGAGCGTGTTGATTTTGATCACATAAAATACACACCCCTACAGACCTCTACTGTGTCCTTACACAAAATGCTACATTTTCAACATGTATTGGTGAAAGATACACGTCAACAAGTTTCAAAAGATTGAAGGAATAAACAATACACAAACCACTTCCCAATTCAACAAATTATTATGTCGCGTGGCATTCCCTAAGAAGCTCTGGGTAACAGATTCATAGGACTTTTACAAATGTTTCACTCCTTCAAGGTTTTTTATTTAAATGAAAGAAAATATGTAACTGAGATGTTTGGTGGAAACTAATATACCTCACCAGTACTCGTCCTAACTTTTCCTTTATTTTATGTCTTGTTAGTTAATTTATGCAAAACCCTAAAGTCTTTCATTGGAATGTTATACTTAGAATTCTAAAATATCTTAAAAAATATCAGAGGCAAGGGCTTATTTATACAAAACATAAAGCAGAAAAGTATTTGAGACTTCATAGTTATGTGGATGCAGATTGGGCAGGATTTATCTTTGATAGAAAATTTGCTTCATGTTATTGTATCAGCTTAAGAGGAAATATTGTCATTTGAAAGAGTTAGAAATAATCTATTGTTGTTAGGTCTAGTGTTGAAGTTAAATATAAGGCAAGTAGCAAAAGCAATTACCGACTTAGTGTGGATAAAGTTGTTGCTTGAAGAAATTAGGTTTCCTATTTTTGAACCAATGAGTCTATGGTGTGACAATTTAGTAATTGTACATATTATAAATAACCTTGTATTTCATGAAAGGACAAAACATATTAAAATTAATTGTCATTATATTTGGGAAAAAATTTAGAAAAATATTATTTCCTTGCAACATATGACTGGGAAATGTCTTTACTAAACCCTAATCTACAGTTCAACGTCAAATATTGTAATCCAAACTATAAATGAAAGTCACCCCTTTATAGCTTGGGGGAAAATGTTGAGGATATTAATTATATATGACATTCTATGACTTGGTTCTTTGTAGCATATCTAGCCCTTTTGTATTTTCCTTTTATATTTTTTATTTATTTAATTCTCATACATTTATTAGACTCTTAAGTACTCAAAATATGTATTATAAATAGGAGTGAAATATAAAGTAGGAAGGAAGCCACTCTTCTTATATTATGTTGTCTATTTTGCGCAGGTCTTGTTAAGCCATATTTCAATTTCAATATTTGATAGGACCATCATTTTGCCATGCCATGTCATGAACTCGAACTTTATTTGTTTACAAATTCTCTGCACAAGAACCTGAAGTATATTGTTACCGGTGTCTGTTCCACATGTCCACCGTTTTGTCGTTAATCATCATCATTTTCTTCTCCCATATACCAAAGAATTGGGATCAGGTGCATAGATCTCACCTCTCCATTGAGACCTTGTCAAATTCATCATAGCCGTGCCATTACAAAAAAATTTTACAAGTTCGGCAGGATTTCTTTTCTTTCTTAGGATTTGTTCTATGGTAAGTTATTCTACTTAACTTGGGAATACATTGAAAAACACATTCAAAATATTGTCTTCTTCTAGTTTAGGCAAAATTTATTTTATCATAGCCTGCACAATCTCCATGAAAACCCCTGCTCGTGTCATCAAAAAAAGGCGAAAACATTGACACACCATCATTAACACAATTACAAGCCATCCCTCAAAATTGTCTAAAACAAAATGACACCATCTAAAAACCAACCTTTACACAGCTAGTCGAACCTTAAAGCAAACCCGTATGTTATCTGCTACACACACTTCAAAGCATAGTCAACGTTTAATCCAATTACTTCCCAAAATGAGGTTTACTATCAGTTTCTCACCTTAATTTGCAACATATAGACTACATCCTGAAACCCAACTCATTTTATCTAAGTACAGATCTTCAATCAATACATGTATAGCTGGGTATTGTGTGCTTACATTGGAAGATGATCTCTAGATCATAATTTACGGGAAGATACATTTTTTACAGTTTTTTGATCTCACCATATAGTGCACGAAAATAGTTGATAAAGAAACAGAAGTGAAAAAGTAACGTTGATTGTGACATGTAGCAGTACACTCACGAGCTTACCTCCTCAGTGGGGCATGGGTCGACGTCACAACTAATATGGACATCTAGACATTCCACTTCTTCGCTCCTTTCGGTGTTTGCTTGAGCATCAACTCTACATCGTCCATGTGAATTTTCTCAATTTCTCTCTACAAGATTATCCGCGATATTTGCAAACAAACTTCTTTCTTCATCCAATTAGTTAACATAGATATCTGACTTCTGAGACTAAAATTTCATTTTCTTACAATGTAATTTGAAGATTTTTGTTATGATCACCAAAACTCCACGTTTCAAGGGGATCATCCAAAAGGCAATTACACTTGTCCCTCCATTCGGCGTGTCCTGGTGCCTCCCTAGTACTTTGCCTGGTGAGAAACAAAGGACCAAATTACAGAAACTCTCGTGTTGAATTTAGTAAGTACAATTCAGTTAACTCCAATATGCTCCAATGCTACAATTGAAGCAGAAAGTTCAGAAGTTCAAAGTTCAAACACTAATTTGAAATAATTTTACTGTATATATTTACTTGATCAGTGGATGTTAGAGCGAATAGAAGATCAAACAAAATAAGGCAAACGAAGAGGTTTTTAAAAACAATGAAATTGATCCACATAACTGAAAGGAAAGGACAATAATTTTGTGTAAACCTAAATCTTCCATGTGATAAATCAGAAAGTTCAGATAATGAAATTTGCAAAATCAAAGTATGTAGAAACAGGAATCATTACAAGTTCTCTATGAAAACAGAAACTCCAAAATGATATGTCAGTATGTAATTTACTTAAGGTGAAAGCAATGTAGAAAAAACTGGAAGTTCTGCTGAAGTGTGCATTCTAATGAAATAATAATCTACTTCAAGAAATTTTAACGGAAGTAAAACTCAATTAGTCTTTTTTAGTCTTAATCCTACATAACGATGGCAATCATTGACGTGCCACCATTATCACAGCAGCATGGCTCCTCTATACTTCGAACCTCCTTTCCATCATTAAAAGTCTAAAGATTCTGAACATCCATGGAACAATTTTACCCATTAAAATAATACAGCGATTACAAAAGCATTAAGGCAATGAGGTCCTTACTTTGATAGATGCAATTTCACTCCCACTATGAACGAAAAAGGCTAACTATGAAAAACTATTCGGAGGAAAAGCAGAAAATACTAACAGATAAGAAGATAAAATATAACAAAAAATGTGCAATAAAATTTATTCACGGAGAAAATTTTGCTATAAAGTGGTAGCATCTCTGCAGAATAATTCTCATACGAAAATGTCAACAATTGAAGCCTGAACTTAATGAAAGAGATAAAACTTTTATCATATAATATGTTCAACTAAATTAACAAAAATATTTACAACAAAGGCAGAGGTTAAAAAGGAAGGAAACTACGATAAACAGAGAACGTACGGATAAAGCCTACCTTCTCAAATTTCATTTCGCTCTTTTAGTTCAGTCAATTCACTTTGCAAGGCAGTATTAAGTTGTGCCACTCCACAACACTCTTATTCCAGTTCCTTGACTCTGCTGTGCAATGATGAAAAGGCAAACTTCCACAGTGGAAATGAGAAATACCAATGGCGTGCAACTGAGATGCCTGCCATGACATGAATGAAAAAAAGTATGGCATGTATACTTAGTCATTTCATGTGCGTACACATTTTAGGCACAAAATGATGTCACTGAACTTGTGAGCCGCAACTCAAAATCTATTTGGCAGAGCAACCCCATAACTAGATGTGCTCTTTTGAGAATAATCTTTACTACATAAAAGGACTTTACCCTTATTGATCATACAACATATACCAAAGATTAATTACTCGCAGGACCAAAAAAATTAAGAATTCTTTAGCTTTTCCCAGTTAAACAATTTAGAAGGATATGATGAAAAATAAACATAGTATTATCTCTCAACTCCTGCTGCTATTATATAATGATTACAAGTAGCGTTTTCCCATAACAACCACGTGCCAAATATTTAGTTTTTTAAAAAAATATTATTAAAATAAAAAACATATTAGATAAAACAAAAATTTTAATATCTAATAAAATGTGAAAATTTCAAATTTAAATTTCAAACACCTAAAATTTATATATTTTATTTTATTTTGAATTTTGATAGTCAAAATTTTTTAAAAAAATTAAAAATTTTACTTTTGGTTTTTTACCTCATCAATGATGTAATTTTGAAGTTTATTTATCATTTATGAGCCCGCCTTTTATTTTCATGTATGAAGCTAGTAAAGATTCTAATTTTATTTATTATCTACTTTGGTTTTAATAAAAAAGAGTTTTTATGAGTAATTTTTATCAGTAAACAAAAAATAATGAGATTTAACCATGATGAATATGAAAGTTTTAAACATGATTATATTTGATTTAATTTTTAACATTGGGTCATTTTAAAAAAAATAATTTAATATTTGACTATTTTTTATATTTTCTTTTTTTCAACAAAATTATTGACTCAAAGCTCACATTCCGTGGTTACCATCCAAAACAATCAAAGCCCGTAATCTTTTCTTTTCAATAAGTATCTACCTAAACTTGTCTATACTTTTTTATTCACTATATTTTAAATTAAATTTATATTCAAGAGTATAAATAATTTTAAATTGAAAAATACCATTACATTGTAAGACTTGGGATAGAGCACCTTTGTTTGTCGATAACCTCAAACCAATTAATCTAATATTGATTAATATGTAATCGGCCGACATTGCTTAAAAAGAGCGCTTCTGATCAAAAACGAAATGTTTCAAATGTTCTTAAAAATTCTTGTTCCCGTTGATCATTTGTATCTTATAATGAGATTCGGATTCAAGAATCGAATTGAATAGTCAATAGTGGCATTAAATCGTAATTTTCTCTTTTATTTATTTATCTTGTGAATCGTGTATTTTAAGGGTGTAAATAAATAAATAAATGAGGTTGACAAAGAGACCGGCTCCGAGAGGCCAAGAATTGGCACCCGCCCCGACCCGACCCGACCCGCTTACTCCCAACTCCCCACTTCCAACTTTCTTCCTTCTCCGCTGCTTCTTCTCCCGCATCTTGCGGCAACCATGGCGACGGCCCTCCCCGGCGGCGAAGAGCTCGAGGCCATGAACTTCATGGACTTCCCGGAGGACGTGCAGGTGACCATCCTATCCTTCCTCTCCGTAACCGATGTCTACGCCTTTGCCGCCACCTCCCGCCGCTCCCGCTCCCTCTGCCGCCCCGACTCCCGCCTCTGGTACGCCCTGTCCCACCGCCGATGGGGCCACCTCACCCACCTCCACCGATGGCCCCCCGCCGCCGCCTCCTCCTCCTTCCGCACCCTATATCGCTCCCTCGCCCGCTGCGACCACCTCGTCGGCTTCTGGCGCCGCATCGCCTCCCCCTCCTCCTCCCTCCTCTTCTTCGACTGGGGCCCCTCCTTCGTCGCCGGCTCCCGCGTCTCCCCCACAGGCCACTCCAGGGGATACGCCGTGGAAAAGACGCCCTTCCTCTGGATGGGGGTGTCGCCGGGCGGCGAGCCCGTGAACTTCCTTGATCCGGACCAAAGGATCGTCGATTTTGCTAAGCTCCGGGAGAAAGGGGTGTTTGATTCGCCGGATTTGGTGCCGGTGCATGTCAATTTTGTTGGGAGGAACCATTTGGTGGTGGAAGAAAATCTCGATTACGACGACGAGGGTGGGACAAAGTTGGTGGGGGCTCTCTGAGGGGAGGCGACGAGGCTCCGCCCGAGGTGGTGATGTCGGAGATTTACCAGTATTTCGCCAACCGGACCAGCCCCGGTGGGGACAGGGCGTTGAGGAAGCAAAGGAGGAGGGAGAAGGAGAGGTTGGCTAAGCGTCGGTTCGAGTCTGAGCACTATGTGAGGATCGTCAACAGCTCGCCTACACCTTCTCGCCCTTTGCAGGGCCTTTGGAAGGTACTACTACTCTCCTCGTACATGTTCTTTCCTATCTATCTATCTGTTCCCAATTTGTTTTTGTCATCTATCTTTGTCTCTTGATCAGATGATTGTTTCATCAATGTATCTGCTTGTTTATATAATAATAATTTAGAGTATCTCCGGTATAAGGTCAAATCCACATTTCAACCACTCAGCTCTATTGCTCTGCATTTTTATTGGTGTTCTATATTGTGTGAAAGAATGCCACCGCCAATCCGTTCATGCTCTTGTCACATCCATCTTGATTCTTTACATCAATGCGGGGCAACGAGTCATGTGCATGCTAACCTGTTGGCTGTTGCTTATCACCAAAATGACTGGTGAGTGAAATTTGGAACTAAATCCAACCATGCCCACTTTGTTCAATCAGGGTATCTGTGAGAACATGAATCTCAACTTTTATCTTGTGTCATATGATGACATTGGGGGAATAGTATGCCGGGAGGTTGGGGATTCGTTGGAACACTCCCCTGTCTTCTGGACGTCAGACTCTACGCTTATAGAGCCCCCTTCTCCGAGGAAGAGGAAGAGATTTATGACAGCCGAGTGCACATCTATCCCCATGTTGCTGCTCAGGTTGGTGTCTCTCGTATTCTTTACATCAATTCTAGTTATGATCTGGTGTTGCCAGATCTTACAAGTTCCTCGGCCAACCTGCGACATGTTGAGGGAAGGATTTGGCAATATGAAGATGGAACTTTTGGCTTTGGTTTTCTCCGCAACTACTTCGTCGTTGACATGAAGCATATTGCGGCAAATGGGCATCTTCTTGATGCGGCGGAGCATCCTTGTGTAGAATCTTAGCCAGACTGTTATTTGCCGGGAACTTTGCTGGTGTGTACATTAACTGTGCAAGTGCAACCTTATTACATTGTCTGCCTTTTCGATCTACTCGATCAATAATTCAACGCTCTTAATGTGCAATCAAACTGATGCCATTTTGAGTTCATTTGTTTACCGTGTTTTTCATTCTTGATTTTGCCTGTTACGCTGAAGCGAGTAGGAGTTGAATAATATTTTGATCTTCGTTTCATTCTTAGGTTTCCAAATGGAGAGGCTTGAACATCAGTTGATATATGGCATAGAAGTTGGTGTTTCAGATAATTGGGAAGGATGATTATCCAATTTTAAAATATCATACCTCATATATCTCAATTTCAGTAGGCTGTCTTAGTAGAGAAAACTCCTCACGCAGAAGAGAATATATATATATATATATATATATATATATATATATAATTTATTTATTTATTTATGAAAAATCGAATGCAAAAGGACTCAACAGCACAAAGCTAATTCCACTCAGAACACAATAGTTTCTTCATGACAGCATGAAGCAAAAGCCAGCTTTTCTCTCGAATCATATTTGTGCAGCTTCTGCAATTGCCTATTTCTGGGACTCTGGCTTCTCATTCTCCAGTTGGCTGTAGTTCCCCTTCTCTTTCACGAGTTGTGTATGATGGTGCCTACAATACAGCTTTCCCTCATGCGCAATGTAGTTAGAAGGGCTTATTGTACAACCTCCATGGGTGCATTTGAAGCACGATTTGTGGTACGCACTTCCATCCACAGCAACCTGGAAATTCAAAAAGTTCTTACTTTCTCACTGGGTTTTGCATGCAGAATATTTTTTCGCATCTCTGCGTTGCCTTTTGCATGTGTATGTGTATTTGTTTTTGCTTTTTTTAAGATTTGATACGTGCCTCTTACCTTTTCAGTTGGATAAACAGTCTTATTGCAGGCCACACATTTAACTTTGGTACCGGCAAACATACTTGAGGCCTTGTTGGTCTGCAAAAGGAAGCCAAGAATAAAACGCCACAGTAATTTTCTAGCTGATGTTAAAAATTCTTCTCGAGAACATAGGAATTGAATACAAAATTTGAAAGGTAATGACCTCATCAACAGGCTTGACGACCTTCTCAACTTTAGGGGTTCCTTCAAGAATAGAAGAAAATGATCGATCTCATTCGCAGGTCTCGTTGGTATGTCTGACCATATTCTTAGATCAATAATATCAATGTGAATTTAAGAGTGGCGATGAGGTGGATTACCTTCGAAGCTCTTATCAAGGTTGCCAGTTCTCTTAAAGGGTTGATCAAAGTGGGGTCTGCAGTACAGAACCCCCTCGAAAGAGTTGTAGTTCCCCAGCTGCAAGATGAAGAGGACAAATAATCAAAAGAGAGCGACCACAAAGACTAAAAAATCTAATTCATAAAAGTCCGTGACTAGCAAAAATAAATCAGTTTAAACTTAGTTCATCAGTTTCTGCAAGCAACAATTATATGAAGTTTCAGACTTCATCAGATATATTTATATGTATACCAGCATGATCACTAGCTAATAGATGCCAAGGATAGAACATAAACCTTTAGCGTCCCTTTGCAGTGATGGCACCGGAAGCAGGCTTTGTGATAGATCCTGTTATCCGCAGTCAGCCTGTCGACAAGATACAGCGTCTTGTCGCAGGCCGTGCACTTCTGGGTCGTCGCAGCAAAAGCCATGTCTGCCAACAAGAACACCGCCCGTCCTCAACCAAGCTTGGGAGATCAAGAAGGCCAGAGGCAGAAAGCAAATGGAAGAGAAAGGATCACTCTGGAGAAGCAATAGCGGGGTGCAAAAGCAAAGGTTTAAAGGGGATGATGAGAAGGGTGGGGTATGAACAATGACGTTAAGCTCATTCCTTCTCTGCTACATATTTTTCAACCATTGGAGTACACTACTTGCGAGTAGTTAATTCATATTCTCAATGCCCGTATCTGCAAGAAGTATTGATGATACTCATGTATGTATATATATATTATGTGTGGTATATAAGCTTTTCTTTATGCGGACCTCAAAAATGTCTGATGTGTTCAAATAGTTTGTGCACTTTGTATAGTACTAATGGTGTTTGTCTTTTACAGTACTATGCAATGTAAGCAGTATTGAACATAAATAGAAGTATACCATCAAAATTAATTGGGATAATGAAACAAGATATTTCTGACACTTTTGTTCATCCCATGATTTTTTGAGCACTTGGATGTCTTATTTTTTTTGAAATTGTAGCTTTGCCTATGTACGCGTCACTAGCTAACCCTAGGATCAGTAAGATAGCAACATAATACTTACCTTCACTATACATGGCGCTTTACATGAAAGACACCGAAAAACTTGATTAGTATAGATGAGATTTGCTAGAATGCACTACATGTGTTTTGCAGCGCATGCAGGGCATCCAAGCATAGCTGCTGGATCAAATCCAGCGGCTGATTTCTCCCCACACCCCCCCTATCGCTGCCACCCAACGGCTGCCCCTGCCACCCCCACCCTGGCTGCCGCCCCTTGCCAACCCCTCCACCCTCCTTGTTGGCCGTCCTTGCACTCACCCCGCCTGCCACCCCTGCCCGCCCCCACCCCGGCCGAGCTCTTGCACGCGGGCGGATTCCTGGGCTGCTGCCGCGAGCGGGCTCCCCTGCCGCCGCTGCAGCCGTGCCCCTGCCAACTGCTGCCCCAACCCCCTTGGCCGCGCCGTGGCTCCCCCTGCCCACGCCCAACGCTACGTCTCCCCCCACCTCCGCCGCGCCCCCGCCTCTACAGCCGCTGCCCCAACCCCCTGGCCGCGTCGTGGCTCCCTACTCTCGCTTGGCACTGCGGCTCCCCCGCCCCTCCCGGCCGACGCCGAGCGTCTATATAATACCCCAAATCTAGTTCACACTCGTAAGCCGAACCAGTATATTACAGCCCCCGGTTAGGTTGACTAACCCGAACCTAACTCATACGGATCTAATCTCAGCGTATTAAGATGAAGACACAACTCTCAAAGCATGGATGAATGCACAAACCCTAACATGGTACTACATAAATGACATGCAAATGAAAGTACACACCAAGACAATCCCGATAAAAATTAATAAAAATTTTAAAATATAACGGACAGAGTTTCCCCCTAAAAATGTAATTAGGGGCCACCCTATCAAATATACATATGCAAATATATATATAACCATATATCAAACAATTTCATTCATACAAAATACAAAATCTAACGTGTTGTAACTCATTTTAAAACTTGGGTCTCAGCCCACTATGCTATCATTGCACAATCAATTCATGCTCATATCATCTTATCGTGTCTTAACAATTAATCATGTCACATCATCATGTCTTAACAATTAATCACGTAAAATCATTATGTCTCAAGCATTTAACCACACCATATAATAATATCATAAACACAATATAAACACTCAATTGACTGACATGTGTGCAAGCGATAACAATACTCCTTCGTCCAAACTGGCTCCTCCAACTCGTAATTGTTACCTACATATAGTATAAAAACACGTCAGTAACAAGTGTTACTGGTCCAGAAAATAATTAGTATCAAACTGGAACATGAGAGCAAACTCTCACGGAAAGCAAACAATCATATATCTTCCTCAAGAACTCTTATAAGGGCAACTACAAAGGAGCCGTTGAGCAGCTGACTCAACAGCATCCTGATCTATCTGGTACTGTGCCTCTCACGACACTTCTTTTTCAGTACTTCACGTAAAACTTTATCCTAAGCCCTCTCCAAACCTCCATATTACTCATGGCCTTGAACACGAAGGCCGAGCACCCTCAGGTAGCCGCCTTTAGTACTCTTTGAACCACAAGTCCGGACATGCGCTGTACTAAACAGTACCCGTAACCTCCACGTCCTTCGGGTGTGAGGAACTCAAAAGCGGAGTTGTCAGGATCCCTCGGGAATGGAACAGTCCGCTGGCACTAATCCAGTGCTCGCTTTGACTGGCACGGCATCCGCTCATGGCACGTGCAAGTCGACTCATCTTCTCTTGTCTCACTGAAAACTCGATATAACTATTTATAGGGTTGGGTCGGGATTTATTATAATAGGCCCGAAGGCAACTTGAGGTGGATCTTATTTTCGAAAACAAGCTCGAGGGATCTCATCCTCGAGGGTTATTAATTCCAGAAACAACCGACTAGATGGCACGTGTTAAGTGGGGTTCGATAAATCCACCTGACACGTCCTATGATCAATAAATCAAATCACCGATAGAGTAGAGTGATAAAACCTGAGAAGCATGTCCTAACGGACCTAGTAGAAGCTCCAAGTGTGTCATCGCGCCTAAGCGGCGAGCGCCTATTTCGTACCTACACATCAAAACTAAATACTAACGCCCGCTAACTAAATGATGCATCAAACTCAACACAATCAAACACAAAATCATCAATCGTCAAATAACCATAAATATGAAAATGATTCTAACTCATCCTATTCATGCCAATTTTATTGTATTTTTCCTAAGTTACATCGTATTCGATTATCATGCTCAAATTTACTTTACTTCATCAGATCACTTACTATTCATTCCCTGTTAACCACATCATGCACATCTTTACTTCATTCATAGTATGTCATTCATCATGACAGCTACTCAATTCTAACATGTTATGCTAACAATCATTATCAATTTTAAATAATCAAATCGAAGGTAATTATACCTCACGTCATCGGCAATCCGGCGACGGCTAGGGTTCTGTCGTGCGTCCCGGAGCTCGAATTCGGCACTCATTGGCGTCCGAAGTTCGATCGGGATCGACTGGATGAGCTCCGCGGAAGATCTGGTGAATTTCAACAAATTTGGTTTTCCGGCTTGTTTCGGCGGTTTTCCGGCGACAACCGTTGGCGGCACCTACTGGCTTGAAAGCAATGGTACTGGGTACCATTGGAACCGGTTCGGCGAGCCCGACGCGTCTACGGCATCGACATGGTCGGCGGAGGTGGCGCCTCGCCGGAAAATGGCTAAAACAGGGCTGGCGGCGATGGGTAGCTAGATCCGGCCGGCCTGAGCGGCGATGGCCTCCGCTCCGGTCGGGGAAGGTTGATGGGTGGTCGAGGGTGTCGAGGCTAAAGTTGGATCACGGTGGCAAAGGTCGCTGGCGGCGAAATTGGTGACCCAAGTGCAACGCGGGCGCGGAGCTAGGCTGTAACACCCCGTTTCGGCTCACCCGTGAACCGACCCGGAAATGTCACCGGCGACCGAACCGTTCGCTAATCTACTAGATTCGGTTAAGCCGACCAGGATCTACTCTCGGCGTCTCAAGATGGAGATGCAAATGTGAAATGCATGAATGGGAATAGTGTGGGTTCTAACGTAGTCCTACATGCATGCTATGATGTACAAGCAAAATAAGACACAAACAACAAATGCAGAAACCAAAAGAAAATATATACTATTTTATAAAAATACGATAACACATAACAATCTACCATGACATTCAATCATTATCTCATTCGTTTTTACCTGAGCCGAGTCTAAACTCCAAGGCTCCCTACTCATTCATATTTATCCATTCATTTCATATCAAGCAATTTATCTAAACAAACACATCAAAATTATCATTCACGTAGCAATAACACACCGTCATTATAGATTACACACGGCAGGTACATGTGTGCGCGGTTCCGTGCTGCTCCTCCGCAGTCCCGACAGCTTTCATCGCTCGCATTTCTCACCTACATATATATAGAAAAACCGTCAGTAACGAGTGTTACCGGCCCGGAAAATAACTAATATCAATCTGGCACAGGAGAGCAAACTCTCCTGTTGAATGAAAACCATATACTTCCTCAAGAACTCTCATCAGGGCACATACGGGAGTCGTCGCCCTCAGGTCGACAGCGTCCCCCTATCTTTCACATTCTCATGCCTCGGCCATTTCTCTATTGCTTCTCGCGTCAAATCTCATTCCTTTCCGCCCTCTGCACCTTCCATATTACTCCTGGCCTTGAGCACGAAGGCCGAGTACTCTCAGGCAGTCGCCTTCAGTACCCTTTGAAACCACAAGTCTAGACATGCGCTGCAATGCAGTACCCGTGAACCTCCACACTTCTCCGGGTTTGAGGAACTCAAAGGTGGAGTTGTCAGGATCCCTCGGGAATGAAACGGCCCGCACACCATTCCAGAGCCCACTGTCGACACACACGTGCCCGCTCGCGTAGCACGGTAGTCGGATTTCCCTCATTCAGTCTCTCACAAAAACACGAAAACTATACATATATATAGGTCTGGGTTGGGATTTATACAATAGGCCCGAAGGCAACGTGAGCTGGATCTGAAGTTCGAAAACAAACTCGAGGGATCTCATCCTCGAGGGTTATTAATCCGAAAAATCGTTGGCTAAATGGCCCGAGTTAAGTGGGATTCGATAAAACGCCACTTAACTCGTCCTGCACATAATAAATCAAATACACAAGAGAGTAGCGTAAATCAGAGAACGAGTCCTAAACGGACCTGGTAGAAGCTCCAAACGGGTCCACGCGCCTAGGCGGCGAGCTCCTACACCGTACCTACACAATCAAGCTAAAAACTAACGCCCGCATGATGAATCACACATCCTATAGCATACACACACAATCAACACAATCACGCATCAATCAACACACATCAACCTATATCAATTCTAGCAAGTCTACTTAGGTTAGTTTGCATTAATCATGATCATTACCTAGTTACCCTAATTGGTTTCTTAACCTCCATTTTTAACACCACTTAATCAACAATTTCATATTTTATCCTTAATCAAATCTACATTTATATATATTATTATAACACACAATTCACCAATCCTAGCATGTAATTCTAATAATCAATACTTTTAAAAAAATTAAATTAAAATAAATTATACCTCGCGTCGTCGAAAATCGGCGACGGCTAAGGTTCCCGTTTCGTGGCTCGAAACTCGAATTCGGCACCTAGCGGCGTCCGAAGTCCGATCAGATTGGACCGGGTGCGTTCGGCGGATGATCCGGCGAATTTCCCACGAATCCAATTTTCCGGCGGTTCCGGCGGTTTTCCGGCGAGTGTCGGCGGTTTTCCGGCGGATTCCGACGGTTTTCCGGCGATGATTCGGGACAGGGCAATCAGGGGGTCTATCGGCACCAGCTCGACGAGCTCGGTCCGATGGTGGTGTCAAACAGGGTAACCGAGGCGGCGATGGCCGTCGACGGCGGCGTCGAAAATGGGCGGCGGCGGCGGCGTGCTCCGATCGGGGCTCCGGCCGGCCTCGACGGCGCTCGGGATGGTGGGGGAAATGTCGGCGACGGCGAGGGGGTGGTCGTCGGGGTCACAGCGGCGGCGGCGCGGCCCGGACGGCGGCGGAATCCGGCTCGAAGTGGCGACGGTCGAGGCGGCTTCGTGGCATCGTGGCGGCGCGCCGGCAGGCGATCGGTGGCCGGGGTCGGTCGGGGCGGCACGGCGACGGCGAGGGGACGACGGGCGGTTGGTTCCGGCGGCGGGGCGGCAGTCGACGGCGGTGGCGGCGACGAACGAAGTGGGCGGCGAGGGTTTTGGTGAAGAAGGGTCGGGAAAGATGAAGAAATGCTCTAGTGGCAGTTTCGTAAATAAGTATTGACTCGATTCCGACTCGAGTCAAAATAATAACTAGTTCGTAATAAATTCTAAAAAAAATCTAGAAAAATATGGAAAAATTCCATAAAATAAAACAAACACAACAACATCCAAATGGCATGCTCTATAACTAATAACCCACCCGAATATAATCCAACGCGTCCTAACGCGTTATTCGGCCTAAAACTATTTCTCCGATCAAACATATAAAAAGAAAAAAATACTGCATACTTTCATATATTCTGATAACTCATTTCTCACCATCTTCTCGACGTTATCATCATATATTCAGGTACACCTGACTCTCATCGCTCATAACTCACGGCTGGTCTCGACTCAGCACGCGGTTCATGAAACTGACTCGACTCGAACCAACGGTCGAACCGACTGGTTCGGTAACGTAAAACCCTGACTCGAGTCACGGGTTTTACATAGGCGCGGCGATCCGGCATCACGGTGGCCAGATGGTGGCCGGGACTGGTCGGGGAGGCACGGCTATGCCATGGTGGGGCTAGCCGGCGGCAGGCCGGTGTCCATGGCGGCGGCGGCGACAAGCAAAAAGGGGCGGCATCGAGGCAAGGGTTTGGGCGAGGAAGAAGAAAAGGTCGGGGGTGTTTGGTGGCAAACTCGTACATAAGACTTGACTCGTCTCCGGCTCGAGTCAAGAATAATATCTAAGTCATATTAAATCCTAAAAAAATCGGGAAAAATCCCATAAAATCAAACAAACACCAAAACATCATAATGATATGTTTCTAGAACTATCAACCCACCCAAGCTGCCCATAACGCGTCCTAACGCGGTAAACGGCCTAAAACTAATTCTACGATCCACTATATATAAAAATAAAATTAAAAAATGACTGGCATACTCTCATATATTTTGATAACTCATTCTATTCTCCTGTGTTCATGACGTTATCATCATATACTTGGGTACGCATGACCCTCATAGCTTATACACATAACTGGCGTCGGCTCAGTACACGTGTTCTGAAATGGATTCGACTAAAAAAATAACGGTTGAACCGACCGGTTCTGAATATAAAACTCTGACTTGAATCGTGGGTTTTATAGTCTACCCTCCAGGGGGCGGGGGTGGGGCAAGGGGTGGCAGGGGCGGCGGGTGAGGCTGCCAGGGGGTTGGGGCAGTGGCTGGCGGGGTTGCAGCTGCAGCGACATGGGGGCGCCCGCCCATAGGAGCACGGCAAGGGCAGGGGGGGGATGGTCGGCAAGGAGGGGGGGAGAGGTTGGTAAGGGGCGGCAACTGGGGCTGGGGTGGCAAGGGCGGCTGGTGGGTGGGAGTTGGGGGGTTGGGGAGAAATTAGCTGTTTGATCATTTGATCTAGCGGCTGTGCTTGGATGCGCTGCAAATGCATGCAGCGCATTTCAGTCAATCTCTAGTATGAATTATCTCCAAGTTAAGAGAAGTGGTCGTGTTATTGACGACCTTGCATACGAATCTCTAGTATGGATTATCTTCGAGTCATGAGAAGTGCCAAAATGTAAGTGACCATATTTAGTTCACATACTTATAAATAGATCGATAGATTCTACAATGTCATAGAATGTAAAATCAATCTAGCAAATGCAATTATTATAAAATAATAATAATAATGATAATAAATACGGATGATGTTCTTGCACATGGTGGTAGGCAGGACATGTAGTCAGTAAGGCCCACGTAAAAGAGACCGAGGCCCACAATTGAATAAAAGGAGTTTGGTGCTTGTTCATCTGGCCGCTCCTCCCTGTCCCTCCATACACCGATCGCTTGCTGCTTAAGGTTCAAGGTCGAATGACTTGTTGCAATAGTTGATTTATCATTATTTATTATTTATGAAAGGACAAATTTCTATGAAAAATAAAATATATAGATATATAAAGTTCATTGTTCAATTCAAGCCGAATTCAACTCGATTCAAATTATTTAAGCTCGCTTAAATGACTCACTGAGTTAGGGATGAATTCAAGTCGAATATGGATCGGATATACCCGTATACGAATTTGACCCAAATTTGAAAATCCAAACTCAAATCTAACCTGAATTTAAAGATTATATATATTTTATTTATCATATATATACTTGACTTGAATTGCATAACCCATATTTAATCAAAATCCAACCCGATTGAATGAAATAATATAAATAATATAAATTTTAATATAAAAATATATTATAAAATAAAAATTATTATTTTATGAATTTATAAAATATTATTGTTTAGATATTATAAGATAAATTCTTAACCATATCGATTAAATATTTTTAAATGTATAAAAATTATGTGTGTGTGTATGTGAATATTCAAACTCATCCCTGACATTCTATCTGACCTTGTTATTTCCTTGTTCATTTGTATTTGCCCTTTTCAAATATTTATTTATGGTTGGGAAATATAAATCTAATTTTTTCATCTAATTGGGTAGCTAGCGGCCATGTATGCAATCTGAACTAGAGGAACGCAGGCTGCTCGCATCTTAACCCTCTTTTTAGTAATTGGGCGTCTTCTAGTAATCGGAATCTTTAGGTGAGCCAGGCGATCGCCGTTACTTACTTATGACTGCGCCTATTAACCTGAAAAATGGTTGGGATTCTTGAGACCTATTCTTACCCTGATCTAATTCTTAAGTCAATGTCGCATCCAAGTCAAATAAAAGTTTAAGTTTGCAAGGAAATAGAATAGTCAACAATTTTTTTTCAAGGATCAATAGCATCAACAGGTTCCGTCTTCATGTGCTATACTAGCCTCACGGTAGAAAGAAAACTATCACTTTGGGAAAAAAAGAGAAAACTATCCAATATGATTCAAAGGGCATCATTACCTTGATTCTTCTGCACAAAATTATAAATTTAAACATGTAAGGACTAATTTGGAGAATGCCAGCGTTCATAATGAAGAGAATAATAATTTGGAAATCCTAAAGTCATCTCTAATAATTAGGTCATTTACATTCATTCATTCTGAAGGGGAAAAAAGTCATCTCTAAATCTATTTGCGTTTTTGCAAGGTGCATGATCAACAATGAGTATGATCAGCGTATTCCGCAGATTTATTTTCAACATATATATAAAAAGAAAAACAAACAAGTTTGTACAAGAAAAAAATGCAAAAACTGACATCAACAAACAAATGAAGCAACAAAAAATCACCTAGGTGATGATGACACAGCTTGCATGTATTGTGATGATCATCCTCTTCTCCATATTGGGAAGCCAATCTGAAGGTAGACAACCTTTATGAACTCCCCAGTATCCTAAGTGGAGAGCCAGCTTTGATCATCATCTGTTCTCCACTAACTTTCTTCCCGCTGATCCTCCTTCCATACTCCTTCATTTTCATAGACTTCCTTACATTTGTATTCTCCCCTTTCAAAGCTGGAATCATATACCACCATATTGAGGTGCACACAATTGCAAATGACCTTCCAAACATCACCACACACATCAATACAAGGACAAAAGCCACATAACAATAGTAACTCGGCCTCCAATATCTCAACACCCGCAAACCACCTTCCTTGTGATCCTTCCATGAAAAGCTATTGTTCAATTCCTTCCTTCCTTCCACATCATGATCAACCTCCACCACCTTTTTCGCCTTCGGCGACATTGCCGGACTCAGCTCTGCCGCCGATGCCTTCGGCTTTTTGCCCGAAAATCGAGGAGATTTTCCTGGTACTTTATCATTAACCTTGGAATCCTTGTGCCTCACAACTATAGGCTTCCACTCGTTTGAACTAGATTGCACAAATCCGACCCATGCCCCCTCATGCCGCGGTCCTAGTTGAGCCATTATCTTCTCCTTCTTGGCCTTCAAATCCTCCAACACTGACGCGAACTTGTCGAGACCGCGGCCCGCATACGGGTTATCACCGCCTTTCCTCTTCGGCCTCCTCGACCTCGCCGGAGTGTCATCGACACGGGAAAAGGTTCCACAAAACATATAGGAAAGAGATGGCATTATGCATAAAGATAAAGTGCGGTGTTCTTTTTCTTGTCTTTCTAGAGAGCTAGGCAGCAAGATCAAACAAAGGTATGGGGTGCAGGAAACTACTCCCTTTCTGTTGTCGCAGAGCTCAAGACTGGATCAAAATGGAAGATGGTCAAAATTTGAGAGCTTTGAGAGATTCAAAGAAGCTTCTGCCGTGTCGACGGGGCTTGGGGTTGACCTCAATATGTACATTATCATACTGCATACATACATAGGATAATGTGTAATGAATCCTCTTCTTTGAAAGGGTCTTACTATAAAGATGTCTCAAAATCAAAGATTGAACTAGTATCTAAAATTTTCATGATGTGGTTATCTTGTAATTTTCTAATTTACTCATTGAATGTATATATGCCAAGTTTCTAGGCAGTATGTCAACATTGTGAGATAAGTTTTCTGCCGGCTGTATTTAAATCAGGGTATGCAATAAATCAGTCTCCTACTAATAACAAGGGTAGAGATTAATTCATTGATGATTCTTGATAGGTGAATAGTTCATTTTTTATTTCATGGGTCAAGTCAATTGATGACTTGACGAACATGAATATACAGAAATGAGAGAATAATAATGATTCCAACTTTGGCTTTTTTTAATCCCTGGTTTGCAGGTAAGGCTGAAAATTGAGATCAATACATTGGAAATCAAGGTAATAAAATAGGACAACAAATGTATATAATTTTATTTCTCGTTAGAATAAGCTGTTCGCTTGGTTGTTTTGTTCTGACTTGTCTTGTTATTTATAGCCGCCTTCTAAATTCTAATCAAGATAAGAAATACGACGGGATGACACATTGATGTTTTTGATTAGCAAAATCTTGCAAAGCGACACAAGGACGTGGACGAAATGTGAACAAACAGTAGGACAACACCAGCAATTCCCCCTCTTTTAATTTTGTGGTTCTTCTAGATATAAATTATCATTGAATTGTAAAATTGAATTGTTAAAATCATCTATTCAACTTCGAAAACCATCGATTAAAAAAATACAAGTACCATCTTTAGAGGCGATAAAGGAATTAGATTATTCTAACGAGCGTTGTATCGTAGCTCCGAAGCCATAGTTTGACTTAAAAGTGAGATTGAAACTTGGAAGGTGCCTGATTATTATTTGATTTTTTTTAAAAAAAGTTGAATTTTGTGAGATATGTATATCAGGATTCATTAACAATAATTGTAGTTGTTGAAGCTTCATGTGTTGCATGTGGGGGCTTTCTCGTTTGTTCCTCAAGTGACTGTGACCATGGATGACGAAAACGTGATAAGTGCAAAAAAGAAATAGTTGTCAGATACCGATGACAGTACAACAACAATATAATGTCAAGGAACAAGTTATTATCTGGAATATTAAATAAAGATTGGAGGTTAAATTGTTATGTCATTGAAGTAGATCCACCTTAAGAGTCTAATTTGTGATTTCATGTTAAAAAATATATTTTACTCTATGGTAAGAAAGTAAATTGATTAAATGGTATTTAATCACGATGTCACCATTTTACAACTTGATTTATTCTGTGCTTTCGTTCTGCTTCTAATCAATGCAAAACAATAATTAATTTTTATCAACTAATCCAAGCTAAGCATAGTAGTGCATAATTTGGGTACTTCTCACTACCAGGTATGCGAAAGACTGTGCCACCAAGTAGCACTTAAGCACAAACTTCTAAAAAGTACATAACCACAGAAGAAATCAGGCCCGCTCTGTAGTACCTTCTTATGTTGTAATAATCATCATTTACTTATTTATTTATTTTTTAAATCTTACAAAGAACACAATTCAAGGGATGACTTAATATTTCCTTGAAATTGTGCCAAGACAAATAGCAATGCCGTGTAGCAAAGTCCACCCTAACTGCTTTTAAAGAAGTACATACTATCCAATTGTCAAAGTAGTGCTTGAATTCAATATCATTCAATTTTCTTTTATGACGCAAAAGAAAACCATCCCGTCCCTTCTTCTCTTTCCTCGCCCACAAAAAGATAACCAAGAAGATCGTCTCTCTCTGCGAGTAGGGTTACTAATTGAACGACTGTCTCTATTCAAGTAGGGTTATTAATTGAACGAGTCAGTCATGAACATTTAGTCGTTCAGTTTGTACTCAAAACTCAACATTTAAATGTACCTCAATTCATTCGAACTCAAATCTTACAAGCCAAACATAAGTAAAGTCAATGACTCGACTCGATTATAACTCGAACTCGATTCGATAAAATAATATAATAATATAATTTTTATATTATATTATATTATATATATATACACAATATAATAATAAAAAAATAAGATAATTAAAATAATAAATATTCATTTTGATGACCTCAAAGTTATGAGTTCAATCCATTAAGTTCGAACTCGAAAATATTAAATAGTTTAAGTATATTTAAACTTAAATATATAAAAGAATACTTAAATAAAACTCGAAATCGAGATTCGACCCTACGGCAAGCGGACTAACTGAATTTCGTATGCCCCCAAATTTTTTTCCTCCCACATGTTCTGCCCTTACTTCCAACACGTTTGCAGGTGAGATCTCACCAAAAAATCAAGCGAAGGATTATTTTTTATCTCATATCGGTCTCAGCACTATCCCAACACCGAGTATGGCCTAAATTTCACACCGAGATTCAGGAGAATGCCACCAAGATCCAGCGAGATTGCAAATTATGGTTTCAATCAACATGTATAACAAATTATGGTTTCAATCAACATGTATAACAGTATGGATATAAATCAACTAAGCTAGTTTAAATCAGAAAGTCTGTACCAAGACTTACTAATTAACTTGTCTTGTGCAAATACAGTCTCACCAAAATTTATAAGCAAGCATGAAACTTGTTCAAAATTCATAGGGCTAATCCATCAACCAAAAAACATAGCAACTTGTAACACACCAGAACAGAACATGTCTGAGGGAACCTAAAGCCTTCTCCCCCTTCTACCACCCTTTCTGCGGGTGCTGTCTGTTGGAATGGGAGTGACGTCCTCTGAAAGTGAAATTAAACAAAAATCATTAGGGAAGATTCCTTTCTCAATCGCATGCATTAAAATTATGCTTTATTATACCCACCAATGCGTCCAATTCTCATTCCAGATCGAGCCAATGCCCTGAGTGCAGATTGAGCACCAGGACCAGGAGTTTTCGTTTTATTCCCACCAGTTGCCCTGAGCTTTATGTGTAATGCTGTAACACCTAGCTCCTAAAATTGAGGAAACATGATGAATTTCTACATTATGCCCTTATCTATTCCAATAACCTAAAACAAATATATTCTTCTCCTAAATCTTCAACCAAGTTTATCCCTTACAGGCTAACCAGAGTACTCAAAATTATCCAGAACTTTGTAATTTTTTAAAAAAAATCTCAACCATTTCTAAACATTGCACAATATATCAACCAAATAGAGCAACAAACCTTGCAACGCTGTGCAACATCTTGAGCTGCAAGCATAGCTGCATAAGGTGAAGATTCGTCCCTATCTGCCTTAACCTTCATCCCACCTGCACAAGAAGTGAATTTGAAATCAGAACCCATCATGAGCACATAACCTAACTGCTGGAGTCACCTTTGCACTTCAAAAGATGAATAGCAGTCAAGAAACGACCAAAAAAATTAGTTGTCTCCAAGACATCAGTTACCACAGATATCAAAAGAATATGTCACTAGCATTGGCTCATGATCATAATAAACCAAAAATCATGCAAAAATACGTGAATCATTACCTAAAAAACTCATTGGTGCATCACAATACCATCCAACAAGCCATTCCAGTACAACTAACTAATGTAGCAAAATAATGCTGAACAGAGGTAGCAAGCCAAAATGAATCAGCTGTGATACCTGTAATGCGAACAAGTGTTTCCCTTCCAGACAAATCAGTCACATGCTGCAAACATGCCAAAGCACCCCCATAATACAAGCACAAAAAAAGCATCTCAAAACACAGGGAACAAAAACAAAAACACTTACAATGAAAGTGTCGTTAAATGACGCAAATATGTGAGCAACTCCAAATACATACTCCCCTTCCCTAACAGCAGGGCCAAGGGTAACAGTCTCCTCTTTTGGCTCTCTAGTCTTCTTCCTTCCAGACTGCCCAACCAACACAAGCAATAACTAAATACCGAAAATCTAAACCAATAACTAAATTGTGAAAATCTAAACAGTGCCCCCTAACTTGTGAAGAACAACAACGAAACTACAGATGCACTAACCATAGAAGCCGCCATTGTACACAAAAGAAGTAGAACTACCGCAAAAAATAAAAATAAAATCCAACATTCCTAACCCAAACAAACATCTACAATCCCAACGGCCAATGATACGGATTTTTTAAAAAAAAAATCACAAAAAAATAGCAAAAAAAAAATCAATTGAAGGAACGAGATCGAATGGAATGGAGAAGGATTGGCATTCTGTTACCATGTCAACAATTAGGAGGCGAGGGTAAGGTTGGGCGGAGGCGAGAACTCGATCCTTGGTCGCGACGACAAAGGTAAACCCTAGGCGTCCTCTCCAGACATCTTATATCGCAACGATGGCGTACGTAATTGACATATTTACCCTTCTCAACTGGACTGGCGTGACAATGGGCCCATTAAGCCAACCATGGCGCCGGTAAAACAAAAAAAGCTTGGCCCATTACATGTATATACAAATATAAATAATAATAAATAATATAATAGAATGGGAGAATAAATCCTTTATTAAAGTTGTTTTTTTCTTTTCTTGTCAAAAGTAAAAGAATCTTTGAAGATGCTATTATAACATGTCTTGGACGATTGTTAGAGCATGACCAGAGGCGATTTTTCTGTGGTGGCTGTGAAAATTTTTTGATTTGCAGCGGTGTAATATGCAGAAAATAAAATAAATAAATGAAAAAAAAGGCAATAGAGGACGAGCATAAATAAATTCTACTAGGTAGAGCTAACAAAAAAGTAAAGAAAAAATATATGGATAGATATAATGATTTACTTGTGAGCATAGTTAGGTTGTCTTATACATTTGTTCAGCTCAAACATTGGTTTATTTTGCTTCAAAATAAATCAAGCTTTTTGATATTCGAATTTTAAGTTTAGACCTAGCTAGTTGAATTTCTTTACCATACTCTTTGGTGTATAATTTGCACCATTTTTTAAAAAAATCTAAAAATAAAGTATTTTAATTTGGCATAAATTTGTGTAAAAAATAATAGCATACGCATTAGAACTCTGCATTCTTGTTTTAAATTGGAATAGGAATGAATAATGTCAAACTAATTTATTTTAGTTTAACTCCTCATAAGATATCTAATATACATTTTTAAAATATTGTCCTCAATATCAAACATCAAACGGCAAAGTCCAGCAAACTCATTTTCAAACGAGTCATGTGCTCTTATGTGATCCTTTTTTTTACCAAAGTAACTTGTATATTCCATTAAGCTTTAAAAAACCAATTAAAAGTATGCATATCATTCATTCACTAACATTAATCAAACCTTGGACGAGCACGGTTAGGCTGATGCCATAAGCCAGTTCAACTCGCGCACGTTTGTCTTTTATGATTTATGGGGGAAGTAAAATACATCTCATTGTCAAAAGAAATTACAATTAAGGATGATATATTTACAGAAGCATCCGCACTCTTTCATCCACGGTGCGCAAGGAAAAGAGATGAGAAGGCCATAATACCACACTCTTGTATTCTCTACCAGATCTTTCCGCCTTCGACCTCGTCGATATTTTTCAGAAGAGAAAACGCAGGAAGGAATTGTACCTCTAGCAGCAGAACAACATCGTGGTCAATTCAAACCATCATCCCTTCAACTTCTTTTGCTTTCCAGCATTTAATGACCATCTTTTGAGAGAATTAGTATTAGCTAAGTATAAAATCTCCTCTAACACTTGTCAAAAATAACGTGAAATAACTCACTTTTCAATGACCATATTAGAAGTGAAATTTTATTTCAGTGTTTATTTGTCGCTCCGACCTCGCTTATGGCCCTTCACTTGGGTCTTGGATGCTTGTTCTCCACCCGATTGCATCTGCGATCTCCTTGGCTTCTTCGATAGTTGCTTTAGCATCAAGGATGTATACCCGGCCACCAGGTCTCACTATTCGGTCCATTTCAAGCATTATGACTGAAATATTGCATCTGTTGACAAACGACAGATAAAGGTATGCAGAATTTCAAAGGATTTTTAAAGCTATGCTGACACAATGTACATGTTATGCAGAGGGTTGATTAAATAAAAGCAAAACTTTTAGCCTCAACTGAAAGGAGATGAGCTGCATGCAGTAGATCATAAGTTCTTGGATATGTGTCAAATGGCTCGCACCTGGAAAAAAATTTATGTTAAATCATATCAAACTAATTGTCAAGCAAAAATAGTGTAGCTATTTGAGGTTAGCTACTTCATTAATTACAGATGAAAAGAGAGAAGAAATTGGTTAAAAAAATTGAAGTGATTTTTCACGATGATTGCATTTGTAAAAGCCATAAACTACGAACTGTAGAAATGAAAAGTATAATACCAATCATGAAGTACTGCAAATCAGTCCACGGTCATGATATTATTGGATTTATCTTACATTGGTCATAGTAGGGTTGTAGTGACTTGTATATTTGCTAATAGGAAAGCCTGATTCCATTTTGTCCGATGTATGAAGAGGAGTCTGTTGAGATAAACTGTGAAGGAGAGTTGATGATTTAAAGGGAGTTTGCAACGTAGATGTTGTCTTATGAAAAGGAGATTATCAGACGATTATGATTTCGGAGTCATCCGATATGTGAAGGAGAATTGTTGAGTTTATCCCACATCGCTCGTAGAGGTGTTAGTAGCTTGTATAGTAGATGATGATTTTGGGATCGCTCGTCCGATTGGGATAAATGTTAAAGAAAGTTGTTGGGTTTATCGCACATCTCTCGTAGAGGGTATTGGTGACTTATATATTGAAAGATGATTTCGGGATCGCTCCTCCGATGTAAAAAAGAGAATTGTTAAGTTTATCTTACATCGGTTGTAGAAAATGTTAGTGACTTGGATGATGATTTCGGGATCGTTCGATATACAAAAGAGAATTATTAAGTTTATCCTACATCGATCGTAGAGACAAACTAATTTTTAGATTAAGAGAAATTTGTGACACATTTTATGGAGGGCCTAACATATATTACGGGCAAGGTGTTGGGACCACTAGTAGGAACAACATTCATCACCCATGCATCTACGGCGGAATCCATCAACGCTGCCACAAATCGTTAAAAACACGTACAATTCTTAGAAAAGATAAGATATGCTAGCTAAACTAGAACCCAGTGGATTCCCAAAAAGGGAAAGAACAAATTTTGTATTCATGTTACCCTCCATATCCAGCTTTCATGTCCATCACATTTCTCCGGTGCAGCTTCTTCCAATGATATGCACGAACATATCCTGAAATTATGTCACTCAAGTGCTTCGATTCTGCCTTGAAAAGTCCTTTTCTTGCTATGTACGCATCCATTTCTATGCTCTGTAATCTATCAGGAGGGATGTGTAGACGGTCGGGCCAGGATGTCATATTGATCCAAACCCATTCTCTGGTAACTTAGTGATGCAAGCTTTCAAATCCACACACCATAACACAACCAAAAAAAAAACAAGATTACCTCATAGACGAAAATTGATAATAAAAATTCAGTTTGGTGTGATAATATGCTTGTCCTGACAGCTTCCAGCATTATTCCGCTAATTTACACACGGAAGGCAATCAATCCGATACTTGGGCAAGATTCAGAGTCAAAGTTTCCCTCATTTCTATTTCTATATACTTAAACTTTAGAACTAGGCCGGTCAGCCAGGCAACATAGTATTGCACGTTATTAGTCAGTAAACCAATTCTTGAGCTCAGTATTAGTTATCTTCACTTGAACTATGTGTCAGCCATTCAATCCAGTTACATCCTCGGCCCTGCTTTCATCGACTTGCAGAAAAAAGAGAGTAAAAAATCAAAGCAAAATATCAATTGCATACCAAACATTGTCGGGGTTATTTAAAAATTAAGATTATTGAAATTCGAATATGTGACCTCTCGGGAATTATTTTATTATATATTTTAGAATTTTCTTATATTTTGATTAGCCGATTCTCTTGATTTTAATTTTAAACAAATGTTGAATTCTCATTTCATTAATTAGAGCATAGATATGCGTGAATAATAGTGTTTGTTTATTATTTATTTATAAGATCTGATAAATAACTAGATATATGCGAGTGATAATGCTCACTAATAATTAAAATTTTAAAACTATCATTAATAACATTTAATGGTGGGAATTAGTTGATAAGTGATTGGATTTTGTAGATTATACACAAGATTGCCTGATAGTTGAATATCTATCATATTTCCAACATTTAGAAAATGAATCAAATAATAATTTAACTATTTTTAAGGAGCAAAATTAGAAATTAGTTCATGTTGCATATGAATCGGATATAGCTATATCCATATCTATCTTGAATCTGTTCTGAAAATTACACCCATTTTATTTATTATATTTGTGTCTGATCCAAATTCACAAAACTTATATTTGATTTAAATCCAACCCGATTGATTAAAATAATATAAATTTTAATATAAAATAGATTAAAAAATAAAAAATATTATTTTAAATATTTTTAAAATATAATTTTATAAAATATCACACACTCCAATTAGATATGGATTGGATCATCTCGAATCTATATTCGATCCGATTATTTTTAAATAAATTATAAATTTGAAAAGTCTAAACAAATTACAATCTGAAACAATCTCAGATCCGATATAAAAAATTCAGATTCGATATCCAAACAAATCCCTAAATAATAAGTTGGGATGGAGCCCATGTTTAATAGTCGATTAAGTATTTATTTTGGCCTGGTCAGGAGCAGAGTTGATTTCTCTTTAATGACTTATATCATGTGTCAGTGATAAATTTTATTTTTCCAAAATAATAATTCGAAGAATATGACCACTCAGTTTTATATTTTGTTATTTTCTTTCAACGCAATTTGACCATGCTTTTTATTTATCAGAAGATTTTTTGCGACTAAAATTGACCGATGGCGATGCGCATTGCATCCACGGAGACTCGGGACTCACCACCGACTCGGATCACGTGACATCGATGCCGACTTGCCCTGGCCGGCACGTGACCGATCACCTTCTCCTTATATGCATTATATCGTCGTCGGCCAATAAACTCGTCCGTCAAAACGCGGGACGGGAAGCGATGACGTGCTGTTTTGCGTGCTTCGGCGGGGGTTCCGCCGCTAAGGAGAGGCAGAGGGAGGAGGACGCCCGAGCCTCCGCCGAGGCACGCGCCAACGCCGCAGAAGCCGCCCAGAGAAGGTCGCCTCATCGTCTTCCTTTTTTTCTTCTTTTCTTTGTCTTTGCGATTGGAAGCATATGCGTTGACCGTGGAAAAGTTTCTATTTGTGGTGAATTTGCGATTGGATTGAGATGATTTGGTTTTTACATTGAGACACTGGGTTGTATTTTATTTTTATGTGTTGACAACTGTTGCTTATCCCGATTTAGTGGTGCTGCTGTGTGATTGTATGTATGTAGCTCTACTTTTGGATTGGTTGGTAGGATGTGCACGGGCGATTTGCCTATATCTCTCTAGCATTGGAGCAACTTCAATTGTGAGAAATTCGGGAAAGCCGTTGGGTTTTTCGCAGAAAGAAGTTGTTGCCGCATGATTTGGTGGTGCGGTGAATCAATTTTTGTTCTTTGACCGGTTGCTAACAGAAAGCAGCCGTGTGTTGTTCGTTGCTGTTTGGAATTTCACCTCATTTGCTGGGTGGGACTAAATTTGTTCTGTTTTTGTTGCTGTGTTCTTAAACGGAAATCACTGTCTGAGTTGAATCTTTTGATTGCAGAAATTAATCGGCATAGTCAAATTAGGTTCTGAACTGTGTTTACTGTGCAGTAGATTGAGCTATACCATAGCATTTGCTTTGCGTGTCCGTTTTCGTTTTTTATTTTTGTGTTGTGAATTATTGTAAGTTGATTCCTTTCGTAAAAGAGTAAGGGACCAAGTTTCGAAATGAATATGGTAGGGTAATCCTAACTTTTAAAATTTTTTTTAATATTCTTGTTTTTTTAAACCGTGTATACGATCTCGTTAACATTCCTTCATTGGCTTTTAAATGGGGTCATCGTTAATACATTTTAGGCTCAATTGCTAAATAACATGATTTTTCGTTTCCCTTCTTTATGTGTTCTAACAATCAAATTGCTTGCAGGCAAGAGCAGTTTGAGAAGTCTGCCGCAGGGAGGGCTGCCCGCGCACAATTAGCAGCAGCTGCAAAACAATCGAATACGCCTGACAGAGGCGAACCTGTTCTTAAGGTCTTTATGATAAACATAGATGATTGATGGCTAGTTGTACTTGTTTTTATTTTTTGGTAGTAAAAAGCACACTGAATCAGATATTAACTTGAATGCAGTGGCAAATTGGATGAGGATAAAGAAGTTCATTTCAGCTACTTCTATTGCAAGTATTTCGTCACCTTACTCTTCTCTTCTTGTGTTGGAATATGTGATATAATAATACTCTTCATGCTTTGGCAGTGGCTTACTTCGAAATCGTTTATGACATACCATTGACATTGTCTCCTCCTGTTGGGCGTGGCGAAAGATTGCATAGAGATGCTGTGTGTAAAGAGAGATTGCTTGTCCCATGTAAATTATGATTATGGTGGTATTCCTCCTCCCCCCCAACTTCTGTGGCTTCTATGTAGGGTTCACTCTAAAGCTTATTTGTGATTGAGAGTTATTTGAGCTCCATTTTCAGTGAACCTATGACGATTTTTGCGAATCCATATTTTTCAGATTAGAAGGTAGTCATTTAATGTCAGATTATTTGAGCATTTGATACTGCTAACTATTATAGGTTTAGTTCCGACCTTCAAATGTGCCCGTCATCAACCTCAGTTGCAAGATCAGGTGATTCAGATCCACAGAATAATTGATGGGAAGTTACGGTTAAAGTCGTTGCAGGGTTTTGTATCCAACATAAGAAAGCGACCAACTGGTGAATACAATGCCAATACATGAAGCAACATTTTTAATATTACCAAAATGTAGAGCAACATTTATTCAATAATCTGCCCATATGAATATGAATAACGGTAAATATGCATTGACTTGTCTATATTTATAATAACATACATGATAAGAGTGTATCCAATCATGGGGCTCTTGAAATGAAGAACTCTGGTTACCCCATGCTTCCACGTTCATGATGAAAGGCCAAGAGCTTAACTCGATTCTAGGTGGTTTTACGGTCGATGATACCAAAATCCTGTGTCTATACTTGGCAAAACCCTGGAAAATCCACAAGCTGGAAATACTCCACTATGAAATGAGCTTTTTACAGTTACAATAAGAACAGAGGAATTAGACTGCCCAAACTGCATGTCAGAATTTGTAAAAGGTAAAGCTGGAAATTACATTAATGTGGTATCAACTTTGCTCCGCCTCTTGCGCCATGTTTCCAGTATCTCTGAGGCAGAGAGCAACGTAGAAGCTGAAGAATCATCATTGTCAACAGTCAATGAATCCCAAATCGTCTGCACCACTGCATCATCTGAAAGGTCATTTGATATAAATGCAAAATCACTGTTCTCTTTAGCTAGTGCACTAGTTAAACTTATCTCACCAAAGCTGTAATCTTCACCATCATCGGTTCTGTCATGATGATAGTCTGGAAAGATTTCCAGCTCGGGAATAGTTTCTTCACCCAGAACTCCACCTGCATCATACTTAGCTTTGTCAGCCTTATCTGTGGACCGACGATCAATAATAACCCTGCAGGAGTTGTCTCCACAAAGATTCTCCAGCGATTTCACGAAATTTACTACAGTGGTTTCCTCTGTCAAGATTTCACTGTCCCGAGTGATGCCTAGCAGCTCCTGCAATTCCTCTATGCCGATTCGCTCTTGGTTTTTTGAAAATAGGGCAATCCATTGTTTTTCGCTGACTCGCAGGGAAGCATGGCCCATGCAATTTACAATCGTAACGACTCTGTAATAATTACGGCGGGCTACATTTTGGCAGAGCATTTCAAAGAAAATTGATAAATGAGGGATTTCTCCTGCTTCCAAGATCATATCAAATGCATGCTCTAAAAGATGCCACTGCAAAAAAAAAAAAGCATTCTATCAGCTGATTCATTCCAAAAAATACAAGTCGTACTAGCACAAACAAGACAAGAGCCATTGACTTCTGGTGTTGCATCTGCTTCATAACCAGGTTTTACATAAAAATGGTGAACGGAGCCTACTGACTAACTAAGATAATTGCCTCATTACTGCAATAAATAACAAAATGAAGATGGGAAAGCAGTAAACCTTTCCTGCTTTTGACGCTTCTACAAGTGGCCAAGCACGTTTCTTGTGATCAAATTCATATCTGGAAGCAATCATCTCCCTGTACACGTGCTCAAAATAGTCCCACTGGTGAGCAGAGGCTGAGGCCTCAAGCATTGAATTGTATGAGAAAGAATCAGGAGATAGACAGGTGCCATCGCTGCCAACAATATTTTTTGACTCTTCAAATAGGGCTTTAGCCCGTGCAAACATATCATTTCGACCATATGCTTTTAGCATTGCATTTATGGTTCCAATATTTGGAATACAGAAACCTTTCATGCCTTCAAACACAGAGATGGCATGGTCCAAATGTTTGCCGTCCAGACATGATTGGATCATGCCAGTAAATGCCACTTCCAATGGTTTTCCAAGAGGAAGATTTTTAAGCTTCTCTACCTACATCGAAGTTATAAGAAAAATCATCTCATGAATGCAACAAGCAAAAGAAAACAACAAAGAATTAATCAGAACCCCAATCATTTGTTTCGGTGCACATCTTTTGAAAGTCACCTGCAGGATTGCCTCTTTCCATCTTCCATAGAAGCAGAGGCAACAAGCTAGTTCATAGTACACACTAGCTGTTCCAGTAATTCCTCTTCGCTCCATATCTCTGACTGCCTCAACAACGTCATGGACCTTACCTTCTTCCCAAAATGTCCTCACAAGAACTGCAGAAAAAAATAATGAAAAATAAATAAAGAATGATTTTTATTTCTTTATTCTTTTTTTTGTTTTGCTTTGTTTATTTACTTTTTGCATTACCTTTATAGGTCAGGGCATTTGGAGGAAACCCACCTTTCTTCATCTTCTCAAAAAACAAGTGTACAAGGTCATGTTTTCCCGATTTTAACATTACCTTTCAACAAACAGCTCCAGTAAGAGTTAAGACCATGACAGAAATATAAAATGAGATACTATAATGCAGGTGAAACATCATCAGCATCGTCTAGCCCGTAATGCAAATAATTGGGGTTGGGATATGGATTAATAATTCTTACAAGTTGGCTATTAATGTTATCTGAATAACACTGCCAACTCCTCATGACAACAAAGCGGTAAGTTTTCTGCCCAGAATTTTGATATTTCATAAGTACAAAAAAAGCTCTTGCTTCATTTGATTGCAGCCAATCTTATTGGTTTTGGGAATCAGAGTTAAAGTTATCTAACCTTAAAGAACATGAGTAAAGTCCATATCTGGAGATTTGTTATATGGATTTGCATTCTTAAAAAACAAGTGACCTTGGAAAAAATAACGTCTTACAACAATGACAGTTAAACATCACAGGCTCACCTCCATAGCAAGGCCATAAGTTGCTGCTGTTGGTTTAATACCATTTTTCTCATCTGCTCAAAGACCCAAAGACACCTTTCCACTGCTTGGATGAGACACATGCGTTGAGAACCTAACAGCCAAAGCAAGTAGATAAATAAATTCAAGGCATTTTGATCAAATAGACGATGTAAAACCATACTACAAATTATGACCCTTACAGAATTGAGCACAACAATATCAGGTTCCAAGCATCGGTCCCAGTTGTGTCGATTCATGTTCTTAATCCTTTTTCGTGGCTTCTGCCTCATGACTTCCATCACATTCAGCAGTTCTCTCAGAAGACCAGCTTGGCCAAGGGTAGCAGAAATATTACGGTAGGCAGGCAAGTCAGGATAAATGTGATTATCTTCCTGCAAGACTCGACTGTCAAAACATCTCAGAAAACTTGCTTGAACAACAAGGTGAATTACCATTGCTGTTTTTAGAGCGTATAAATTTAACAAGACCAGCTCGCTACAAACCTGAGCATATTTCAAATTATTAGCTAGATTTCATATGTGAGAACTTAAGCCATAACGCGCTATGAGGGCTTCTAAATAAAAAAGATAATCAGTTGTAAACATTCTAGAATCAAATCAAGAGTAGTCCCTACCCGCATCATGTGAAAAATATGGAGAGCTTCTTTCGGTCTTCTTGCATCACCAAGAACAGCTAAAAGCTTCGTGTACACAAACCTAGATGAAAAGAACACCAAACAGTGAGACACCAGCAATCAAACTCCAAAATTATAGAATGAACCAATAATTTCCAAAAACATCAAATTGAAAAGAACAAAAATTACCTGCTCTGATGGTCCCTGTAGTTCTTCAACCTGTAGACCCACTCGACCACGGACAGTGCATGCCTCCAGTGACCACGAGCTCCAAGCCCTTCAACTATTTTGAGAAGATTGCGCTCGGTAAATTGTATTCCTGGATGATTCATCAGCCTAGAGAACTTCCAATCATCTGAAACTAAGGTTCGTAGCAATCAGCCTGTCATAGTTATTAACAACAGTTCATGCAGAAGAAACGGATAATAAAAGACCAGTAAATACTTTCGATCAAATTCTTCAAGAAAGAGTTTTGCAGAATTTCTAAGCTACTATGAAACGGTAGAAGGTGCAAGTTCAACCAAAAGAAAATTGCATTATACGTATTACTTGTCGATGATAAAGCGAATTGCGTCACTTTCCCGCATTGGTTGCCGATTCGAACGAGCTCTCTCCCGCTCTCCCTTGTCCCAGAGCCACCGCACCGCCTCCCCATTCCGCTCGGCCAGCAACCCCTCCAACTCCCTCAGACTCTCCCTCCTCAACAACCCAGACATCTCCTCCCTCCTCTCGCCGAACGCCCTCAAATCAACCCCTCCCTCTCTCTTCCACGGCTCCCCGACCAACTCTCCCCCGCTTGACGCCTCCAAGCCGCCACCTTTCCGCCGCCCCAGCCTCTGGTTCAGCTCCCGGTACTCGCGGGCGATGGTCTGAAACTGGGACTCGGCCTCCAAGGCCATGGACTGGGACTCAGACGGCGGGACGTCGCCGCGCTTGTTGAGCCGCCGGAGCGACTTCTGGGCCTCCTTCTTGCGGAGGGCGTGGAGGATTTTGGGGGTGGGGGTGACGCCCTTGCGGACGAGGCGTCGGGTGAGAGTGTCGGTGGAAGGGGGTTGGGTGGAACAGAGGGGCGAAAAGGCGGCGGCGGGGGCGGCTTCCATGGCCGACGCCGGAGATGGACTCCTGCCAGCTTTGGCCGGGATGCCTTCCGAGGTTGAAGTTCCTCGTTCGTCGTTTCTAGCATTTCTTCTACTATTTCGCACATTCCATGTCACTTTTCGGGAAATGGAATTCCGGCAAATATGTGTGGTAAATCACATGGAAAGTAAGTTAGGACTTGGGAGAAGGTTGCTTCGTAAAATTGAGAGAAGTTTGTTATCATAGCAACTTGGATAAGCAAAATATATGATCAATGAGCCAATAACATTGCATGGACTTTTGATTCCTAGCCAAGAGATATTTTATTCCCAAAACATAAATATACTTAGATTAAAGTTAACATTAGATAGATAACATTGTATAATTTATGTGATGTAAAAATATTTGGTTCGAAATATTTTACTTTAAATTCTGATGAACAAGTTAATACTTACGTTTATGAAGCTGTCACATTAATCTTAAAAAGGTGTTCTGTTTGCTCAACTCTTTAAATTTTTTTAATTTTCATTGATCGGATTAGGGTATTAGCTTAAGTAGAAACTTTTTTGATACCCATTTTTTTGTTCACACGAAAAACCTTATTAGGCCGCCCTTAATCAACTACTTCGAAAACAGGAATATTTACATAAACTAGTGATATGTTTTTGTTCTTTCAAATTGCGTAGATTTGAGTGAGTATGGCCAGGCCTGTGACGAAAAATCCTATAATAAATGTAGACAGTTTTTTTTTCAAAATAAATAAATAAATAGAAAATACCCGCCTAAGAACCGGGTCGGGTCGGGTCGGACTATCCAACTAACGGACCCGAAGGCAACCCGCATGTTGCAGCTAGGGTTTCCCAAGCAATGGGTATGGCTATAAATAAAACGCCGCCAAACCTTACTTGACTGCCCCTCCGCCTCTTCCTCCATCCTCGCCGACGCCGAGCTCTACCACCCAACTGCTCCGGCAACCATGGCCGTCGGGTTTGTTCTCTTCCCTCACGTCTACACCCTGGCACTCTCTGTTTTTCAGTTCGTCTTTAAAGCTGGTTTCTTTTCGTGTTTTTTTTCTGCAGGAAGAACAAGAGGATTTCCAAGGGGAAGAAGGGCAGCAAGAAGAAGGCGTATGCATTTTGAATTTCCTTCCGTTTTTTTGTTTAATCTTTTGCATATTATGATATTGGGTGGGTTGAATCGTGTAAACGGGATGGTTGCTTGCCTTTGCCCATTTTGGTTGGTGTGATTATCTGATTTGTATGGTTGGTTTGTGATTGTGGCAGCACGGATCCGTTTGCCAAGAAGGACTGGTATGATATCAAGGCTCCGTCCATGTTTACTGTGCGCACCGTGGGGAAAACTCTTGTTACCAGGACCCAGGGTACCAAGGTATCAGCTTTTGCTGCATTTTTGTTTTAAAATATTTGTGAGCTTTGCGTCTATGAGAATGAAGCATCTAACTACTTGGCAGAGGGGCTCACCGGAAAATCAGTTTCTTAAACTTCGTACACCTGTGGTTGTGATGACTTCTAGCTATGCTTCTTTTGTTTGCTTAGTGGTGCAGTTGTGATGCGGATGCTTCATTTATTCATGTAGTTTGGTGGCAATCTTTTGATCATTGCTTGCATTTACTGTTTATTCACGAATTGAAACTTGGTAATTAGGAATGAGCAAATTTTGGGGATAGGAATTTAATTTTCACTATTACATAGGCATAAGTACTCGTTTAATTTTTAAAAATTGATGTTCTTTTGAATGGAATTAAAAATTAATTGAAAAGAGGAGGGGAGAAAGCAACGTAAAATAAAAGAAAAAAATCAATTATTACTGCAGCATCTTTATGTGCCAATCTAATTGTGTGTGCTGAAGGATCTTCATCATTTGTATCAAATTTGTCATGTTGCTGCAAAATGTGTCATACTGCTGTAAAATATTTCTATGATCTATCTACTTTATTAAGCACATTTAACTCCTTGAGCATGTAATGTATGAATATATTTGCATTTATTTACATGCAAAATTTAATTATTTCATTGAGCCCAAACATCCGAGTGTCAAAGAGTTTTCGTATGTGTGTTGAGTTCTTTATGCCTTTGATCCTTATTTTGATTTATTGTACTCTTTACCTTTGATATTGTGCTCAGATAGCATCCGATGGCCTCAAGCACCGTGTCTTTGAGATCTCATTGGCTGACCTTCAGAGTGACGAAGACCAGGCATACAGGAAGATCCGCCTCCGTGCTGAGGATGTTCAGGGAAGAAATGTGCTCACTAACTTTTGGGTGAGTCCCTGTTTACATTGTTATATTGCAATTGTATTCTTCATATCAATAACTAGTCAATTTCATTGTCTTTCAGGGCATGAATTTCACCACAGACAAACTAAGGTCCTTAGTTCGCAAATGGCAAACCTTGATTGAGGCTCATGTTGATGTGAAAACCACAGACAATTACACTCTCAGAATGTTCTGCATTGGGTTTACCAGGAGACGTCCAAACCAGGTCAAACGCACATGTTATGCTCAGTCTAGCCAGATCCGTCAGGTGTGTCTGTGTTTATTTATTTTTATTGTGATGATGAGTTTGCTTTTATCTCAAATTTGTGGCGATAAATATGTCAATTCTTTTATTTCTCAGATTCGACGGAAGATGAGGGAGATAATGGTTAATCAAGCAATGTCTTGTGACCTGAAAGAGCTGGTGAATAAATTCATTCCAGAGGTCATTGGCAAAGAGATTGAAAAAGCAACTACAAGCATCTACCCACTCCAGAATGTGTGCATCCGCAAAGTCAAGATCTTGAAGGCCCCAAAATTTGATCTGGGAAAGCTCATGGAGGTTGTTACTATTGTCATTATTCAGTCATCATTGAAGTGAACGAAACTATTTTAAACATGTGAAAGCATTGTCCATAATTTCTTTGAATATCTTTGTTTATTTGTAGGTCCATGGTGATTATAGTGTGAGGATGTTGGGGTGAAGGTTGATAGACCTGCAGAAGACGCAACCATGGAAGATACCGAAGTTGTTGGTGCCTAAATATGCTCTACAGGAGCTTTTTAGGTTTGCATTTTGGCAAATGGGATATACCTAATCATAGCAGTAATTACTTGCCTGTTATTTTTTGTCTTGAAGTCTTTTGATTCCTAGTTTTGCTCCGTGACTTTGCAGTGGAGAATTCCTCTAAGGCTACTTTATGAAATGATCGAGCGTTTTTACCTTTTAAACCTGTTCTGAGCACTTGTTGGTGCGGATCTTTGTATTTGATTTTTCTTCTCGTGGCGGCATAAAAATGAACGGAAAGTTTCATATGTTTCCCAACCACGTCGTGTAAAAAGTGAACCGAAAGTTTCATTTGTTTCCCATCCTTGTCATGGTAATTTTACGCTTGTTCTTCCCTTCGTCCACCCGGTACCTATAAGGTGTTGGCGGTATAGACCTGCAGCATCCATGCAATTATAATAATACATACAAAAAATATTTTGAAGATTGTTGCTTTTTGCTCTAACGCATAATGCTGACCTTGCTGAACAGTGATGGTCACTGAAGAAGTTTTCCCTCCCAAGAGTATTTGGTTTTACTGAAATGTCATTGTATGCTAATGTAAATCTTTTTCCCATTCTCCGACCTTGGAGTCTTACCTACCAAAATGGGTGAGAAGTGCATGATATAGTGATGCCTCTATGAGAATAGTGAGCGTGGAAGAACATCAGAGGTAAATCGTAAAATTTCCGCACCATCGATCCATTTAATCGCCCAAAATTTCCCTACAATCCTTGCGTTGAAGATATTATCCCCAAGCGTTACGGAACCCAATCGTTACGCAGACACAGGTTCAATCAATCCACAATTCAGTTGAATTTTTACTTTTCAATCGGCATTGGGTGATTTGTTGTTGATTATTATTATTATTATTTTCAATCAGCACTCCTGAGTTTTTCTTAAATCCGCACTTGTGTCTGTCGATATTTAGCAGTTGACCAGTACCGAAACACAAGATATATAGCTGCAACGACGCCCAGTGATAGCATAGATGATGAAAACGGATGATTTCTAACCTGTCATAGACCCAAGCAATACATAAATATGGTTACATCATATACATTGTGGGCGTGGTTTATCAGCATTCAATTCTGTGAGCTGCAGAATTGCCACAAATCATTCATTGGATTATGGCTATTCAAGCTCATCAGAGAAACCTTCTACCGGAGAGGACTGCTTTCGTTCATTTGCTGCTTGAAAGCAGTCGCGGCTTGTTGCAACAACCTTTCTCTCCTTGACACTAAACCAAGACTTAGCCAAGCATCATGGCTTCTTGGGTCTAGCTGCAAAGCATTCATCAAGAGGCTCCTGGCTCCCGGCAGTTCAGCAGTTCAGCAGTTGGGTTCGGCAGGGATCAATGACAAGATCAATGCAGCAGGGATCGGCTGCTGCTGCATTTCATAAGCAGTTC
>JAURVB010006895.1:0-26578 GCA_033002965.1 Piper betle
ATTCATGAAACCGACTCGACTCGAACTAACGATCGAACCGACTGGTTCGGTAATGTAAAACCCTGACTCGAATCACGGGTTTTACATATTATGGGTAGAATTACCATTGATTTAAATACTTTATATTGGTATATTCATTATAAAAATAAATTTATTATAATTTTACTCGATGTACAATTATTTAATGGCATGATTTTATTTTCTCCTTGCTATTTATGGGTTGGTATGATTGTATAAAGTAGATGGTATACATTTCTTAAATAATAAATTATTATCGGTTCCCTTATGAGCATTTAATTAAAGAATGAATGACATATTTTATTGTTGTAATACTTGCCATCATCATATGATTTCAAGCATATGTCTAGGAATTATACATGTTAATGTATAAATTATTTGTGATGCCCATATTATGATTTCTGTCATGGTCAGGGTTCGTCCAACAAGTTTAAGGTCTATATATTTATTTGAAATGGTATATATTCTTATTTAGGTCGGCCTGAATTCAGATTCGTTCACCATGCGTCAAGCACAATTAGGGTCAAAAAATTGACTCAGTCCCATACAATGCCGCACCTTTGTATATACTTAGCTCATACCGAAAAGGGTGACAAGGTGCAAAGGTACAATGACACAAAATAACTCATTATGTACCTTATAATATCAATAGAGTGACCCAATAACAAATATCAATAAGTATAGCCATGGCCAATGTAGCTTGTATGCATATGCATGAGATTAAAGCTCGACATAGACTTATAATTACTTAAAAAATTGATTAATGATATTATAAAATATATTAACTTGTTTATTATAATTATATGATTTAGTATTTTTATCACTAACATAGAGTTACCTCTACTGATATAAGCATTGATGGATAGGTTAGAATCAGGACACTTCATAAACTCTATTATTAAACTCTTTAATTTTTTTACTCTAGTTGTTATTATATTTCTTGTCTGATTATATGGCGGGAATTTCAGTTTGTTTCTTGAACCTTAATTGATTCTGAGCTTTGATTATCTATTATTTTATTTTATGGCATGACTTAAATTTAAAAATTAATTAATACTTTGCATATAGATCTATTAATGGTGATAAATTAAGAGAAAATTAATTTTTGAGGCACTTAAATTTTTGTTGTAACACTTAGCACATGGGCCCGCTCAAATAAAAAACTAGCGCTTCCAACGGCCGAATTTCATTTGCACCACTTTCCCTCTCTCCCTAAGAATACGAAGTGCATTTTGACATTCTTCTTCTTCCTATCAACCGTGCCCTCACCCCTTCACAGCCTCTTTTTGAGGTAGATCAGCCTACGCGGTTCCTCCCATACGTGTAGCGCCGGGGGATTACGAATGGGGTGCTTTCTTGGCTGCTTTGGCTCCGGCGATGATGGTGGTCGCCAGAGGTCCAAGAAGAAGTCACTCACCAGAAGTCCGGTAAGCTCCTTTTCGAATTCCGTAATGGCATCTATCTCCTTATTACTTCCTCTTTTCTGAGTTTTTTGTGAATGTGTTGCTCAGAGTTGTCGGAATTATGAAGCCCTGCGGCCAGTTTTAGAAGGGACGCTGACAACGACAAAGACCCCGCTTCTTGAGAAAAGGTGAAAAGTTGATTGTTTTCTTGCGGCTTTACACCACCTTGTTTGCAATTATAAGTTTACATGGACATGTTTACTTAAATCTGAGCAATGTGTGAGACAAAACAGGGAGAAATCAGAGAATTTGAGTTTCAACCGCAAGAAGAAAGTAACATTTCATTTGAATGTCAACACATACTTTGAGTCTTCAAGACCAGTGACTCCTGTTTCGGATGCGGATGGTGACTTGGAAAGGGAGGGTGGACAAAAATCTGAACAACTCGAGCAAACTCCTTTAAAAGATGGCTCTACTCAACCAAGAAGCTTTCTTTCCCGAAAACCATCGGTACCAGAATAGTGTGGTTAGCGATGGTGAAGAGGAAGAAGAAGACTATGACGATGATGAGGAGGACAAATTTGAAGAAGCAAGCGACTTAGATGACTATGACGACATGGAAGAAGAACGAAAATTCGAGATCGTCTCTGCTCTTAAAACTGATCAAGTAATTTGCTCAAGAACTATCAATGATGCTACTGGCAGCACCCGTGACAGAAGCCAATACATTCACGCAGTTTTGAACCCAGTGGAGAACCTTTCACAGTGGAAAACAGTGAAGGCAAAGCCTTCTTCAGTTGCAAAACACAGGAAGAAGAGCGTCAATCTTGAACAAGAAAGACTAGACTTCATCCCTTTTCCATCCGAGGAGCCAACCCTCAAAGGTTCAAGGCCTAAGGAAACAATAAATATGGAAGGAAGAACGTCGGCAAAACCTGTTGTGGCAGTTGATGCTAGCCTTTCAAAGTGGTTAGCTCCGTCATTGGCAGCATCGTTCCAACATATTAAAAGCTCGGCAACCACTTCTCCATAAAGATCACCAAGTAGAAGGCCTGGTGATATATCCATCCTTGGATACAGTAAGGATTTTCTGGTTACTGGAGCCATCAAACTGGAAGAACACCCAAAATGAGAGCTTTGGAGAAGAAGAGAATGGAAACTAGTTTTTGTTTGTGTTGAATTATGGTTTTATTGGCAGAAGAAGATTGATACTTTTTTGTGTTCTCAGTCAATTTTTGTTTTCTGCGGGGTAAAGGAAGAAGACGTGTGCAGCATAGTCAATCAAAGCTTATTTATCCTCAAGTTTGTTAGAATGTGTTGTTGGCTGTGATACATACTGATCAGCGTAAAATGTACACGTTGTGGATATGTGTACAACTCTGAGTTGAAGCTTGTTGATTTGCTGTATTGGCTTGTTTGATTGTTCAATCATTCATTCAGATAATTCTTTTGATTTGTTTGTTTGATTGTGTCATCCATTTCCACTTCTCTACTTCCAACCCCATAGAAGCATTCAAGTTAATGTAATAATGGTATACTAGTGAAGAAGGAACATACAAAAGCGGTTGTATACCGCATTGTCTAATGTTGGGAGCGATATAGATTTTGAACAGCTAAAATAGCCGCAAATCAGGTTCCCTTAATTTCTGCAAAGAACAGAAGATCCACAAGGCTTTAGTGTAACTTGCAGGCATCGACTTTAGGTACAATAATATGGCATGTTCATCCAATCCAAAGCACCATGATGCAATCGACTCTACGATGTTTGTTCACCGTAAATACAAAGAATATATATGAATCATGCATGTACTAATAAGTGCATTTTCCAAATTTGATGGAATAAAAATATAATAGGGTTGGGGGCTATGTATTTACGGTATTATTTACATGATTAACTTAAATTTTTTTAATTTAAAAAAATTAATTTAATTGTTATAATTAAAATTTTAATTAAAAAGATTTAAGCCAATTATAAGTAAATTCGGGGATAAAACGGAAGAGACTGCCACGGTATTAACTGTCTTTCTTCCATCCATGGCAAAATAACCAACGCTTTTCCCTATATTCACTCTTCTTCCTCCTCCATTGCCACGCCTCGAACTCCAACCGCCGCTCTGTCTCCTCCCAATCCCCGCCGCGACTCCCTCGCCTCCATCTCCCCCTCCACCTACGACACCTTCCCCGACCATGACCTCGACTGGCCCTTCGGCTGCCTCGACTCCTCCCTCGACCTCCGCCAATCCGCCTACGAGCTCTTCTTCGCCGCCTCCCGCTCCTCCACCCGCAACCACCACCCTCCCGACCCCGCGTCACCGCCCCCGCTGCCGCCTGCCTCCCCCAAGCCACTGATCCAGCCGAGCAAGCTGAAGAAGACTCTCGGCCTCAAGCCCGCCCGCCGGCGGAGCAGATGCGGGTGTCCGAGCAATGCGATAACCAATTGAGGAAGGCGTTGATGAGATCAGGGCTGGGGAAGATGGGGCGGCGGGCGGAGATGACGGTGCTGCCATTGGAGCTCCTTCGTCACCTCAAACCCTCCGACTTCAATGACTCCTACGAATACCATATCTGGCAAAAGCGGCAGCTCAAAACGCTTGAGGCCGGCCTCGTCCTCCACCCCGCCGTTCCCCTCAACCCTTCCAACGCCGCCGTCCCCCGCCTCCGCGACCTCGTCCGCTCCGCCGACCTCAAGGCCATCGAAGCCGGCACCCTCTCCAACTCGGTTGCGGCCCTCGCCTGGCGAGGGAGCGGCGACTCCCCCTCGGAGACCTGCCATTGGGCCGACGGCTTACCGCTCAACCTCCACCTCTACCTCGCACTGCTGCAATTGGTTTTTGACATCAGGGAGTGGTGGACGAGGTGGACGAGCTGATGGAGATGATGAAGAAGACATGGGGCATCGACAAGGCTGTTCACAATGTGTGCGTCGCCTGGACGCTGTTCCAGCAGTTTGTGGTGACTGGGCAAACAGAGCAGGACCTGCTTTGTGCTGCCATTGCTATGCTGGGGGAGGTCGCCGACGACGCGAAGAATGCCGGCAAGGAGTCCGTCCAGTTCAAGATACCAATTGCATCCACCTTGAGCTCAATGGAAGAGTGGGTGGAGAAGAAGTTGATGGATTACCACGAGAACTTTCACAGGGCAGCCGTCGGTTCCATAGAGAATGTTCTTCCCCTCGGGCGGCGGAGATACTCCATGCCGGTGGTGGTGACGGCAACGACAGCAGCGACGAAGGTGGTCTTTTGCTGGACTCCACGGGCAGTCGGGTGGATTACTACATTCGATCTTCCATACGGAATGCTTTTGCTAAGGTACAAAAGTTCGATCCGTAGACAACACCTATCCAATCATAAATCTCTCTCTACCTATTCCTCAAGTAGATTATAATGATAATGACGATCAAGACTAATTGAGTCTAAAAGTAAAATTAAAAAATGGTTTTATCTGATGCATAGATGCTAGAAGCTCACAATGCAATTAGTCATGGATCCGAAGGCGAAGAAGAGAGGAGTGAAGAAGACGCTATGAGTGAACCTCTGATTCAGCTGGTGAAGGAAACAGAGGATCTTGCAACAAAGGAGAAGAATATGTTCACCCCCATTTTGAAGAGATGGCATCCAATTCCAGCTGGGGTAGCAGCCTTGACCCTTCACAACTGCAACGGAGTTCTTCTCAAGCAGTACCTGGGTGATGTTACCATCCTCTCAAATGAAGCAGTTCATGTGCTACACGCAGCAGGGAAATTAGAAAAGGCCCTGGTTCAACTGGTTGAGGAAGACTCTGCAAGTTGCGAGGATGGAGGGGAAACTATTATGAAGGAGATGGTGACCTTCGAGGTCGACATCATAGTCCACAACCTTATGAAATCGTGGATGGAAGAAAGACTTAGCAAGATCAAAGATAGCATAAACAGAGCTAAAGACACCGAGGTAAGCTCCTATCTTCTAAGTTTCTAATGGAAAAAGGAATTTAATTAGGCCTTCAGATAAAATATGACAAACTGTGATGATCACAGACATGGAACCCAAAATCTAAATCCGAACCATATGCTCAATCGGTGGTTGAATTGATGAAGATGGCCAAGGACACTGTGGACGACTTCTTCCAAATCCCAGATGTCGTGTCGGGGGACATGGTGCAATCCCTCGCTACTGGCCTTGAAAACCTGTCGCAGGAATCCGTTACCCTTGTTGCTTCCTGCGGTAAATAATTCATTTATCATCTTCTTTTACATATGATTTTCCTTTTGTTACTCTCGCGGTGGTAGAAACTACCAACTACTATAGATTATTAGGGTACAAGCCCGAATTATCGAGACGAAGAATTGTTGTTAACTCCAAATATGAATAATCATAGTTATTGAAAGTATGTTCATTTCAGTAAAACCCCGTTTATTCTTAATTGCACTCTACTGATTAAGATATAGAAGTTGAGCACCAAAACTTGTTATTTTGTTTTGCATGGATTCAGATCATACATTAGAATTTTAAGCAATACAAGATTCATATGTAGCGTAAAAGATATAGAGACGAAGATGACGATGATGAGGACAATGATCATTTTCATGCTGCGCAGGGTCTAAGCAGAACTACATGCCACCTCTGCCACCATTGACAAGGTGCAACCAGGACACGAGGATCAGTAAGCTATGGAGGAAGGCGCGACCATGCCAGTCGCCGTCGGACCAGAAGGAATACTGCTCCGGCGACGTCCATAACCCTCGGCCGTCGACGAGCAGAGGCACACAGCGCCTATACATCCGCCTCAACACACTCCACTACTTGCATGGACTGCTCCACTCTTTAGACAAGACCCTCTCCCTCTCCCTCTCCCCCCGTTCTCAACCGCCAGCGCATAGCCACGTCCCCCGTTCTCAGCCGCCGCCCACACCTACTTCGACCTCGCCTGCGCCTACATCCAGACCGCCACCCACCACGTCGCCGAGGTGGCCGCCTACCGCCTCATCTTCCTCGACTCCAAATGCGTGTTCTACGTCAGCCTCTACGAAGGGGAGGTGGCCAACGCCCGGATACGGCCGGCATTGCGCACCCTCAAGCAGAACCTCACCCTCCTCACCGCCATCCTCATCGACCTAGCACAGCCCATGGCACTAAGAGAGCTCATGAAGGCCTCCTTCGAGGCATTCCTCATGGTGCTCCTCGCCGGAGGCCCAACGCGCACCTACCTCAGATCAGACTACGACATGGTTTCGGAGGACTTCTCCAGCCTCAAAGGTATGTTCTGCACCTGCGGCGAGGGGCTGGTGGCGAAGGAGGTGGTGGAGAGGGAGGTGGAGGTTGTGGAGGGGGTGGTGGCGCTGATGGGGCAGGCCACGGAGCAGCTGGTGGAGGATTTCAGCATTGTCGCCTGCGAGGCTAGCGGGCTCGGCATCGCCGGCGCCGACCAAAAGCTGCCCATGCCGCCGACCACTGGCAGATGGAATAGGATAGATCCCAACACCATTTTGAGAGTTCTATGCCATAGGACAGACGAAACTGCAAATCGGTGCCCATGCCATGGGATTGTTAAAAATTTCTTGAGAGTTCTTACCTTTCCAGTTTTCACGAAGAAGTCACCCATCACGACCACGAATCTTGCCACTTGCCAGTGCTTAGATTAATTTAAAATTAAAATCTTACGCCTTATAATGAAACAGTTAAATAATCCCTCTTTAGATTGTTCATTGTTGATATAAACTTACCATACTTAGTAGTTGTAACAGATTACAAAATTGATTATTCAATGTCATTCCGATAAGATAGAAAATGTGATAGGATCGCCATGGAATTGGAAATACTTGCCTAGCAAGCACATTCCCCCTTCAGCCCTTTTCATCTCAATATACGATGCTGTTTGAGTCCGGAAGAGCACTAACAAGTCTCGATACAAAAACTGTGCCCAAGACAAGCGAAGAAGAAGCCCTGCTAACGGTTATCCTTATCACCAAAAGTAATCTGTCCACCACAGTGCACAGACAAAGACTGCCAAAGAAAAACATTTTCTAGCAGATTTTATTGCATATATTAGAGTATGGATGGATGAAGATGTTGGGACTTGGACAAAGGACTCGTAGTTCCCCTTTCACATGCAACCTTCCAAACCCAATATAAAGATTGCTTTATCAAAAGCAATTGCTTTGTAATAAGTAATAAATAACAAATACTAAATAATCAATGCTCGGTTTAAAAGGATAACCCGCTTAACTAGTTTGCACCAGAAGCAGCAGCGCAACGTTAGCTTCCTCTGAACAACGTTAATGCACAAGCCAACAAACCTCAATTTTTATCCAGTGTACGTAGTTGAGTATGAAAAGGTATATCGGCTATTGTTGAATGATCATACTAAGATACAAGAACCTAAACTCGGTAACTAAAGCTCTCTAAAATGGGCCTTCCCATTTCAGCTTCCAAACCAGTGACTTCAATTAAACGTATGGTCCTACTATGACTCCCTACTTGGAAAGTCAAATGACCGAGCACTAACATATCATCACAGCGCTGCTATATCACGTCAGCCGTCCAATTTTACTCGTATATTATTTTTATTGATGGCAGCTTTAATACGGCACGAGCAAGTCTACGAGCGTTCAGTTTGAATTCTCTGAGAGTTTGAAAAAAATAATATTTCACTAGACTTAATTCTGTTATAATTTAAATTTAATTCAAAATTGGATTATAATTTAATTTAAATCAAATTTAATAATATAATATAAAAATATATATAATATCTAAATTTTTATTTTTTAATTTTTTTTCTTATTTTAAATATATTAGAGCTGGGTAAATTTTTTTAAAACTCAAATAAACTAAAGTAGACTATGTGTATAAATCATGCAGGTAATATGTACTTAAACATGAGATAATAACATTATAAAAGTTAACAGTAAAATAAGTTATAAAAATATATGAACTTATTTTTTTATTTTTATATAATAAATTGTATAATTATAACGAGGTCATTACCATGTTAAGGTACCATACTTAATATAGGTGGGTTGGCAGAATTAAAATATATTATTTGATTATTATTAAATATATTATATTTTATTAAATTTTATTATAATATATTTTATAAATTTTAAATTTTAATTTATTATTATTTATTCGATAAAAAAATGGTAGCCGCAGCCGCCGCGCCGAAGTTGCCATCTTCTCCTACCACCGGCCCCAACTCATCGCCGTCCTCAAACGCCCTCACCACCGCAGTCCCATCCGCCTCCCGGGTTTCTTCTCTGCCGGCTTTAATCATCTCCACCGCCGGCGACAACGCTGCCGCCGGACGGTGCCCTCCTTTCCGGCCTTGCCTCGTCGTCGCCATCAGGAGCAGGTGACCCACTCTCTCCCTCACTTCCGCGGTTTCTCCCTTTCCTCCGCGCGCCTCTTCCTCTCCGGCCGCCCTCTTCCTCTGGCCGCCGCCGCCACCCCTGTGGCCGACGTTGGCCTCCCCTCCGACCACCGCCCCCAATCCATCGCCGCTGTCCCGTCCTCCTCCCGGGTTCCGTCGCCGCCGGGTTTTCTCATCTCCACCGCCGGCGACAGCCCTGCCGCCGGTCGGTGCCCTCGCTTCTGGATGATGCCGCCTTGGGACTGGCTGCCGCGGCCCGCGGGGGTGGGAGGTAGACGGAAAGGAGCTGGCTTTCATTCGGGAATCGCACAGGGTGCAGTGGAGAGGGTGAAGTTGAAGGATGTTGGGAGGGTGGTGGCAGGTTTGTGAGGGAGGCGGGTAATCTGTGCTTGGAGCGGTACGAGGTGTTCTTGAAGCAGTACAAGGAATGGATCGTTGCGAACCGAGACCAGCTTGAGGAAGAATCTTACAAGGTTGGAAGATTTAGATAGTCGGTTCTGTTAATGCTTCCATTGATCTTCTTCTTATGTAGTTTAATGATGAAGTTCCTCATCCAATTGTTTTGTTTCAATGTCAATGGATGCAATGTGAGCTGGTTAATCCTCGTTGTTGTTGTAAATGTTTGTTGGATTGGATTGTTGACTGTTGAAGTGTTGTAGCTATGATAGAAGTTGTTTCCATGTAATCCTGCAGTTTGACCAAGACTACTCCCCTGACCGTCAGAAATGAGGCAAGGACTATAAGGAGGAAATGATATGAATGCATTTTTTTTTCATCTGATAGATGTGAAAGAATTTGTGCTTTCTGGATAAAAAGCTAAACTGGACTTTTTCAATCCTTGCAGCTTGAACTTCCGTTTTTCTACCCAGGCCAAGTAAGGTCTACGTTTACTAATGGAAACAAGTTATTTAAATTTGCCGTTCCATTTTTCTTTGTTTTCTTCACGCTGCCAATGAGCTAATATCTTAGTCTTTACTGCTTACTTAGATTTGTACTGGAAAAGTGACAACTGTTCACCTTTACCAATGAGCATTTGTTGATATTGGGGGTGTATATGATGGGTATGGCGCGTAAATATGTGTACATTACATGTTTACCTTGGTGTGTGCTTCGATTCATACAGGTAAAATTTTTTAAATCTTTTCATCATTTCAGATGAGTGCTAATAAAAGGAAATGACTGGTATTGGATCCGTTATCATATAAAAGTTGGCTTGCATGTAATTGTTGAAATTCTGGTATGTTGTTTTGACCTTTTATTGAACTGGTACATAATAATTCAAATGTCATAACAATTGCCAACTGAGTTTTTCGGTAAGATTATCTAGATTCTACTCTTTGTTTGATGCTTATATAGGAAAACATAATTATAGAATCATAAGAAAACTAAATTTCATGAGTTACTGATATTAACACAATATCAGACAGGTAAGTCAAGCAGGATATGGATTATTCTTTTCTGTAATTTTGGGAAGGGAAGCATAAAGTGATCCGCAAAGAAATTTCTCCTGATTGAACAAACAACTGAATTTTCTTTTCTAACTCAGAACTGAGATGGAACAGCATTCTGAGATTACTTTTTGTATTTTCAGGCAAAAAGAGATCCATACCAGTTTCGATTTCCCATTGAAATGCGTTTTGTGAATCCCAATATTGATCACCTGATGTAAGTAACCAGATTCTTCTGATTCTTATTGTGAAGCTTAATAAACCTATGCCCAATATTTTCTGAAATGAAATAGTTCCCTTTGCATTTACTCTTTATCTTACACCTGAAATACCTTTGCATTAACGAGGTATTAACTTTGTTTGAGAAGCTCTCTCAAACAATGTTAGTGGATTTCAGAACTAATACTTGCACAGTTTAGTGTGCTAAGCGATGATTTTCAATTGTAACTTGTCCGGGAAGTTAAACAGATGATCTATAACTGTGTTGATTAGTATTGTGTAATGCCTAAGAGTTGTAAATTGTGCATATATTAATAACTTGTAAATTATGTTAGTGAAGAAATGCATATGAATGAGTCTTTATGAAGGTGTATTGTTAATTTATGATGAAAAAGTCCCTGTTTTTGCAGTTTCAATCGATTTGAAATCCCGCCAATATTTCATTTCGATGAGGATACAAATTTTGACGAGTTGCGGGTATGTCCTTTTCTTTAAGAAGCAATTTGGGCATAAACTGTAATAATTATTCATGTCTTTTACAAGTTCCTGTATGTACTTCTCTAGATTATATAATATTAGACTCTGGAATCATCATTTATGCATAAGTGCTTACGGCTCACATTATTAAACTATTAAATGTCGTATGGATTGGCGTTTCACTAAATTGTATTGGGTATGATTCCGCGAAACCATTTCCTGCTTTACTTATTTAAGTTGGACTGTTAAAATTTGCAACTATTAGTGATGATTGTGCTTAATATATGCTTTACTTTAAAAAAGGTATTCCCCTAAAAATGTGTGTCTACTTTGCGAATAGTATTCAACAGACAAAGCTTTAAAAAAAATCAAGTGCTTCTTTTTTAATTGTTTGAACTTACTTAATAGGTTTGAGATGTTTAGCACACAAATGATATTTTTTACGTCAATTGTTAATTTGAAGAAAATCAATTTTGCATGGAATTCACTAATGGGTGACGTGTGTTTTCAGCCGCCAAGGAGTTGCCCTTTCAATTGAAGAACCTGGAAGGTACCAGGATGACAGTTATTTTGGCAAAGATCAGTATGACCCACAAGTCCCTTGTACAGATATGACTATTGGGTAGAACCAAAAACTTCAAAAAAAGCAACCAGGAGAAAATGACAGACTCACAAATTGGGAATATCTTGCCTGAAGAACTTGACAGACACTCGCGATTACTCCTGAAAATGAGAGTGATAATAAAATACTCATCGATGAAGAAGAATTTGAAAGATTTATAAAGTTTTGTGAGTAATTGCAAGTGAAGAAATCAGGCTTAGATGCATATCTTAAAGAATAAAAAATTAAAAATAATTATAGGACTTATTTTGATGTTTTGGATTTTCAAAAAATTGCTTTATTAAAATACAAAACTTTAGGGAATATAATAAAAAATATTTCAGCAATTTTATTTTTTTTCAATAGTGTCAAATTTTACTTTTAATACGGGTCGGAGAGTTATTAGTAATTATTGTAATAGCTTGAAACCAAGCATAATTGAAGTTTTAGTTTATACTTAAAATTAGCTACGTTTACAACATTACGAAGAGAATGAAAAGGATGATGAAAAAGAGGATGCATGTAATGATTTAAATTATATATGTTATTCTTGAGTGCTTGCTATTTAATACTGAATGTTATCTTTTTTATTTGTTTTGACATGATTGTATTCTTAGATTATTTTTATATTTTGATGTTATAATATTAATTATATAGTAAGTTAGAAGGACAATTATATCTTAATTTATATTTATTTTTTTATATCTAAAAATAAAATAAATTTCTTTAATATCTACTTCTATTTGTTTACTTTTGTATTTTATATTCAAATATAACGTATCTTTAAAATTTTAATATCTATTTTTATTAATTGTTATGGCCTTGATAGTTATTAAAATGCACCTATGAATCTAGCAAGAATATTAGAATATATTTATTTTTTTATAAAATTTATTTAGTTTATTTAATGTAATATTTTATAATAGATGATATTTATTAATTTTTTTCTCAAGATGGAGGTTGAATAAAATTGGTTTAAATATAGATGAAGGTTATAAAATAAAAATTTTTGATAATCTTTTTTCAATTTTGAGTTTACTGAACATTTTATTTTTTTTAGAAGCATGTATTCTTAAATGGTGTTTTAGGTATTTATAAAAAAATATAAAATGGTTTAAACTTGAAAAGAGTTTTTATTATTGAGATAATTTATATAAATATTTTGATAGATTATTTTTATTAATTTTAATCTCTATAATTACTTTTTTGTCCAAACAAATTATTTTTGACTGTACGATCAAATTAGTTTTGAACTCCCAGCTCCCAAACGAATTGATTTTAAACTCCTCAAAATTTAACAATATAAATATATTTAAGATTAAGTAACATTATGAATATACAAGTTAATTTTGAATATATATGATTAAAATTCATTCGATTAAAAATCAAGTTTGAATAAACTTTAAATTATTTAAAACAAATTTGAACACAAGTTAAATTCAACTCATTTGCTCATTTGGGGGCCATAGCTTTAATTATCAAACTCATCCTTTGGGCTCGGGATATATTTTGTGTAAACAACTTGGTTTTGTGGAGCAGGCATACTTAAGTCGCCTTAAAAAAGCAGAATTAGAAGGACTTATCAGAGCTCTTTCTTTTTGCAAGCATGCGCATCTTTTGTCGGCTCTTTTAGTTACGGACTGCAAACTTTTGGTTGATAGCCTTTTCTCCTAAGTCAAAATACATGATCTTCACCTTCAGCCCATTTCCCATCAAATTCGTTTTTTTGTAAGCTGTCTGTTATAAGTGCACAATGGATGCCTTCTTGAAATATATTGGCACTTAACCTAGCCAATTTTGCCCGGAGACTACCAGCTATCTCTACTCACTCTCGTACATTACCTTATGTAATAGTTAGGTACTAATGTTATCCATATTGGTTGTGCTTGGAAAAAAAGCTCTCTAAATTGGGCCATCGCTGAGCAAATGGGTGAAAACATGGAGAACATAGCCGACAAACGAGATTTCACATACCATGTCTAGTTGAGCACGATCCTCAAAAGACAGTACAAGAAAATCGACCAACCTCATAGCTGCCTGATCTTTCCGTTCAAAGTTAAAAGCAAGTGCATCAGCAGAGCATATTTCTTCAAGCTGTTTTTATGCCCACTCCACTAAAATCGGAGGCCAAAGACATCTGCAATTAAGATGCGGCATCTCCTGTGCAAAAGGGAAATACAGGAGGAAAAATTACGGCATTGACAAACATTTATACCGCCAATATGCTAGTCCTACTCTACGATTATTCATGTAACCCAATTACCTACACCTCCATCCAAAGTAAGTTCTCTACCAATACAACCATTACCTTGGGCTACTTTATGACAGAGACGAGAAACTTTTTCCGCACTAGCTCTTACTTTTCAACTAAAAGCACTCAAGGTCCACTGCCATGAGACTTGAACATGTGCATCAAAGGTACCAAAACTTCAGAATCCAGACCAAAAGAAAAGAGTCTAATGATAACTTATTCTAGTCGAAAAACTAGAGATCAGAAAATCACATAAAATTATGCTAGCACACGAACACACAAAAAGTGACAGCTACAGCTTAGAAAGCAAAAACTCTTCCATATTTATAATAAAATTTATTCCAAGAACTTCAAAGTAATTACGTGCAATAGCTAACATGTCAAACTACTAAGAGAAGCAGCCCAACCATTGCAAATAAGCTTGTCCGCTACACAAATGCAGCATTTCCTTGCTTTCAAGATTGGACGGCAGCAGACATGATATCACTTTCCGAAGACAATTCACTGCTGTTGGGCCTGCCTAGATTGAGCCCCACCATAGCCTCCGCTAGAGTAACCAATTTGTCCACCGGCAGGTGCATTTGTTTGAGAAGCACCGTAATTTCCGGCCTGTGAGGAATCGGGCCTCCAACTAGAATAGCCAGAGTTGGGATTTGCATCGCCATGGCCACCACCCATGTAACCCGCTCCAGCACCTTGTTGATCACCTCCACCCCCACCAGAATTACCATAGCCACCATATCCATAACCTTGGCTACCATACGCACTGGCAGCATTTAGAGATTGACCAGCAGAAGGAGCTGAGAAACCCCCTCCCGCTGCAAGAGCACCACCCATGCCAGTAGCACCGGACCATGCACCACCAGCTCCATAACCACCACCATACCCAGTTGATCCATATCCTGAAGGCCCCTGACTGCTCCATGGACCTCTAGCTGCCCCATAACCTGCATTCGGAGCACTTGGGTTTCCATAAGCACCAGGAGGGCCAACATATCCAGCCCCAGCTCCACCATATGCACCCATCCCATAACCATAACCAACGCCATTACCAGAAGCTCCATAACCATAACCAGTTGCACCATAACCGGATGATCCATAACCTGGATAACCACCTGCAGCTGTTTGTGATTGCCCATATCGCCCTGTATCCATTCTATTATCGTAGGAACTGTTATTAGACCACCACCACCACCACCATAAACTTGATAACCACTGCCAGTTCGGCCCCCACTGCCTGGGTTAGCATCTTTTGGTAGAGCACGCTTCACTTCCACAAGCTTACCATTTAGTTCATGGAAAGTTTTGTGCAAAACATTATCCACAGCATCCTCAGAATCAAAAGAGATAAACCCAAACCCCCTGGGCCGCTGGGTATGCTGGTCATACATTACAACTACATCAGTGACAGTGCCATAATTCTCGAAAGTACTGGCGAAATCCTTCCTCTGAAAGTGTGGCGGGAAGACCACCAACAAATATCTTCTTGGTTCTAACATTATTAGCGCCTGTAAGATTCCTCCCATTGTTAGCATTGTTGCCAGAACCTAGGGTTGGCGTGCTGTTCTTCTCTTGACATAGCTCTCTAGCCTCCACCTGAACAAAAAGACCGTAAACAGTTAAGAGGCTGAATGATATGGTATCCACAGAAAGATCTAACCCGTAGTTAGGTCTACAAAAATCAACCCCATGCTCCAAATGTGAGCCTGTCCGCAAAGGAAACATGAGTTATGATGCTAAACCTTAGTTAATCAAAAATATTATCTCAACAATTTTATATGGAGGATAAAAAATGGCCTTTCCTTCTCACCAATCTTATATGGAGAAAATAGACATATTCAAAACCATCAATCACGAAGTTTCATCCCCTCAACGGCTTCAGATGAACCAATTAACAAAAACTGCAACAAGGAAATGACCATATAGTGCAAAAAAACAAAAAAATCTTCCATGAACAATATATATTGTGTTGCATCATAAAAGCAGATATGAGATATCAACAGTGAAAAAATAAGCAACAAATCAAAAAGAGGAGCGTGAAACGAGGAAGAAAAACGCACCGTCCTCCCATCAATGGAGTGCTTGTCCTGGAGAACCTTATCCAGCACGGATGGGTCGGCGAAGACGACGAAGCCGAACCCGCGGGGACGGCCGGTGACCTTATCCCTCATGATGACGGTCTGCAAGACCTCCCCGTACTGGCCGAAGTACTCCTTCAGGTTGTCTTCCGACGTCTCCCATGAGATGCCGCCGATGAATAGCTTGCCTTGGTCGGAATCCATGGCCGGCGGAGCTCCGATCGCCGGAAGGTCGGGATCTTTGGCCGGCGTTCTCGGGGTTAGGGATTGGGGGGAGAAGGGGCAGGGGTAAACCCTCGATCTGTTTTGGGTCTTGGAAATGAGATGGACGGTTGAGATGGCATTTTGGGGGTAGGGACAGAAAGGTCGATCCAAAGGCTCGGATTCGTTTGTTTATATTCCTCAAAATAAATGTTTAATTCCGAAAAGGATCATTTTTTATTAACCTTGTCGATCGAAATGTCTTCGACTTATTTAATAGAATAAAAACATTATTTATAGATAATTAAAATTTTAAAATAATAAAAAATATTGCATACATTATTTAATAGTTATACATAAAACGTTAGGAAAAAAATCTAATTTATAGATAATTAAAATGTTAAAATAATACAAACTATTGAAGACATTATTTAATAGTTATACATAAAACATTATAAAAACATTAGAAAAAAATCTACCCGGAAAAAAATCTAATTTATAGATAATTAAAATGTTAAAATAATACAAACTATTGAAGACATTATTTAATAGTTATACATAAAACTTTATAAAAACATTAGAAAAAAAAATCTATCTTAAAATTTTCTAATTCTTATTTTATTTTTTTATCTGATCTTTCATATTGTTTATTTATTTTTTCCTCTCTTTTTTTTGCCACCCATGATATTCCATTTATCATCCCTCCCTTAACATTTTTTCTCTTTTTTATCAATTATTTGTCATTGTTCCCATCTTTTTAGAGCTGCTAATTAAGTGAACAAGCTCGTAAATATATGTCATTCGACTCGGCTCGACTCGACTCAAAACTCAACATTTAAATGCTCAAACTCAAATTCGGTTCCTACAAGTTAAGCTTGAGTAAGACAGTGTTCAACTCAACTCGACTTGAGTTATAATTCAAACTTGACTCATAGCTCGACTCGAACTACACGATAATATAATATAATAATATACATAATATCATTTGTATATTCAAAATAAATTTAAAATCATAAATAAATATTATTATTGATTACATACTTAAAAAGGCAATGGTGAGGGTGTTTTATTTTTCATTTCTTGTTTTTTATTAAATCAGGGTTGTCCTTATAATCAAACGATCTAAATTAAAATTTGAGATATAAATATTATATGCCCTGATAAAGAATATATATATATATATATATATATATATATATATATATAGGGATTGGCTACCCTGGGGGTGACCGCAGGAACAGTTTCCTGCGGTCGCTCAAATCTGGACCGTCAGATCTAATCTGACGGTTCAGATCCATTTTTAAAAAAACCTAATTTTTACCATCTCCCCTCCCACTGCCCGGCGCCGCCGCCCTCGCCGCGCCACGGCCGCCGCGCCGCCACCCTTCGCCGCGCCCACGTCCACCGCGCCGCCGCCGTCGTCGCTCCCGTTGCCTCGCCCACGCCCCCGCCGCGTCGCCTAGCCCAACATCCTTCGCCCCCGCCGCGCGCCATTGAAGCACCCTTCGCCGCGCCCCGTCCACGGCGCCGCGCCCCCGTCCACGGCGCGCCGCCCCCGTCCACGGCGCCGCCGCGCTCCCCTCTCGACCCGCCCGCGGGGTCGCAAGGGGCGCGGGGGCGACCCGGGCAGCGACGCGGGCGGCGAGGCGACGGGAGCGCGGGCGAGGCGACGGGAGCGGCGACGGCGGGGGCGTGGGCGAGGCGACCGGAGCGGCGACGGCGGCGGTGCGGTGGACGTGGGCGCGGCGAAGGGTGGCGGCGCGACGGCCGTGGCGCGGCGAGGGCGGCGGCGCCGGGCAATGGGAGGGGGAGGGTAAAATAGGTTTTTTAAAAATGGATCTGAACCGTCAGATTAGATCTGACGGTCCAGATTTGAGCGACCGCAGGAAACTGTTCCTGCGGTCACCCCCAGGGTAGCCAATCCATATATATATATATATATATATATATATATATATATGGGCTTGGGTACCCTAGGGCGACCTCAGAAAATCTTTCTGCGGTTGCCCTTACTCTGGACCGTCCGATCACAAGGATGGTCCAGATTTGTTGAAGTTTTTAAAAAACCCTATGTGCTGCCCGTCTTCCTTTTTGTTTGCCGCCACCAATCCTCCCCGACCAGCCGCCGCCGCCGCCCCTCCCCACATTGGCCTCCTCGACCGGCGCCCTCTTCCCCGACCCGCCGCCTCCCATCATCCCCTCACCCATCCGCCACAGCCCATCATCCCCCTTCCACCTCGTTCTCCTGTTGCCGCCGCTGCCACCCTTCCCCTTCCCCATTCCTCCCACTCCCACCCACGCGGCTGCCGGCTACCTTCCCCCTTCCTCCTTGTTTTCCCGTCGACGCCGCTGCCACCCACCTTGACATTCTTGTGCATTCTCTTGCCAATGGCCCTGAGGTATTTTTTCTGAATCTGTTAAGAGCATTCCTAATTATTGTCACTTTGTTATTCCTAATTTTTTGGTTTACTCAGGTTACTTAGATTTAATTGTGTTACGAATTGTTTGCAGAACACGGTATTTCTGTCGTTGTTCTAGGGCCATCCTTTTTTGTCATATTTCACTGATTTTACTGTTATACGGTGGGAAGCATTGCCATACCTGTTATACTAAAGCATGCAAATATCATTTGCTGGGGTGCCCTTGCAATGGAGCTATCCTCTTTTGTAATATTTGGTGCGGCAATTCTCTTCTTCGTTCAGATCAACAATGAAGACGACTACAACATGCTATGAGTTCAATCGGCCATATTCTGTGTTTCTATTATTTTGTGGTGTTTATCACTATCCTGCCCAAGTACTGCAGCACATTCGGTTTACCTTCTCCTGCCTTTTGTATGTTACCTTTGAATTTCTGAACATTTGTGATGTTTAATGTGACCATGTTTATGATGTCGTGTTGCTCAAATGGTTAAAGGTGAATGTGTAGGTACTTCGTTGTTTTTTGAATGGAAGAAACTTTTTGTTTACATGTATTTTTGTACGTATATGAATTGCTTCCTCAATCCAACAATTTTGGTAGTTCTTATAACACCGGTCAATTGCAGCTTTAGCGAAAAAATCCATGGCTCATCGAAGGCAACAATAACAATGATCTCTATGGACTATCTTCGTTTTTCTGGGCATGAATGTATGGAAGAAGGCACTGTGCTAGGCAAAATATGGATAGTCCCAGATGTTGAGGAAATGGAGGATCCATAATCGAAGCAAAAATCGCTGAACGAAAGTCCAAATAAAATAGTTGAGGTGTAATACTTTAAACTCGTAAAATGTTGTCACAATAATCCAGCTAAAACCAGATCAGTTACCTGTATCTGAGCAGCATAGATAGGTTATCTGTATTTAAATACAGAAGAAAAACATTACAAAATGTCACTGTGGGGAAAAAATTTTGACTGGTTTTTACCAGTGGAGGGCGTCCTTATGTTCTAATATCATGATGTATTATCACCACCAATGTTCTCGAAAGTAATCCTTGTGAAATTTTCTAGGATAACTTGTCTATCTGGTCCATCCAATGAGTTGAAAGGAGATAAAATATCATTGAAATTTCAACTTTAGAACTATGTTTCTGAAACTTTTGAGTTCCGGAAATCTCTTTTCAGTTCAGCCACTCTTTTCATACAGCCGGCTTTCGATTTTCCTGGAACTGCAGCTGCAATCTTCTCCCATCTCATTGAAGTATCTTTGGGAAATGCCTTTAAAGCATTCAGCAAAGCAAGATCTTCTCCAGAGCTCCAGTTTGAATCGCCTCCTTTCTTTTGACTAGCATCATCCTCCGGAACAACAACAGATGCTGCTAATTCTCCGTTGGCAGCTTCAACTGGGGCTTCTACTCGTTTATCAAATGGTTTCCTTTGTTTCAAAAATTGTGTAAAGGAGTCTCCAACTACCCTCTTTGTTGAGAGTGACTTAGCTGTCTTAACGACACTGTCTAATCCATGCCTACCTTGGAAAGCCTCAGTTATCAACTCCCATCTTTGTGGCGTTCCCACGGGATGTTTAGTTAACTGTTTCTTCATGAGTTCAAACTCTTCTTCTGTCCATTCTTTTTCATCAATGATGGGTTTCTCCTTTTCAGGAATACTAGGTGAAGACTTCTTGTCACATTCTTCTGGAATGACTGGCTCTATAATTTGTCCTGAGAAGTTTGACACACCATCTTCAGGTTTTCGAGCCTTGAACCTTCGAATAGACTGTCGATTCTTCGGCTCATCCAATTGGACGTGATCTGGATCAGAAGGGTAGATAATTTCACCTTTCCCCACATTTATTTCACCCCCCGTGTGGGTAACTGGAGCAAGAGGTCCAATTAGGAGAGAAAGTGCCATCCAGAAGAGCAGAAATTGTATAACATGAGATTCTTGAAAATAGAAAATTGAAAACAGCAACAAAACTAAAGAAACTAAGGAGCAGATTGCAAACTGTAGTTTGTTAATCTTATGGTGCACATGTTTGGAATTGGGAGGAGTAGAGGAGACACGGGACTGAAAATAAAATTTGGGTTTGGCTTCTTCATCCAGGAACTCCATTATGGAAAAAAAATAATTCAAGGTAGGAGAAGAGGCTTTTATTTTTTGTCAAAATACTTATTGCAATTAACAAGGGCTGTAGGCAGAAACACCACCGGGTGCATCGCAAAATGGCTCCACTCTAACGCGTGAAAAACTGATAACGTTGTCCATATATTCAGGCTGATACTTTTATGACCAAGTTGCAATTGTTATAGCATATCCAAGCAATGGCCCTAGAACAACGACAGAAATACCGTGTTCTGCAAACAATTCGTAACACAATTAAATCTAAGTAACCTGAGTAAACCAAAAAATTAGGAATAACAAAGTGACAATAATTAGGAATGCTCTTAACAGATTCAGAAAAAAATACCTCAGGGCCATTGGCAAGAGAATGCACAAGAATGTCAAGGTGGGTGGCGGCGGCGTCGACGGGAAAACAAGGAGGAAGGGGGAAGGTAGCCGGCAGCCGCGTGGGTGGGAGTGGGAGGAATGGGGAAGGGGAAGGGTGGCAGCGGCGGCAACAGGAGAACGAGGTGGAAGGGGGATGATGGGCTGTGGAGGATGGGCGAGGGGATGATGGGCGGCGGCGGGTCGGGGAAGAGGGCGCCGGTCGAGGAGGCCAATGTGGGGAGGGCGGCGGCGGCGGCTGGTCGGGGAGGATTGGTGGCGGCAAACAAAAAGGAAGATCCGCACGTAGGGTTTTTTAAAAACTTTAACAAATCTGGACCGTCCTTGTGATCGGACGGTCCAAAATAAGGGCAACCGCAGAAAGATTTTCTGAGGTCGCCCCCAGGGTACCCAAGCCCTATATATATATATATATATATATATATATATATATATATATACCAAAACTCTATGATGCGCTGCCCACATTGGCAGCGCATCAAACGCTGCCTCACAAGGGCCGTTGGATTTGATCCAACGGCCCTGCCAAATTACCTACAAACACCCCCCCGCCCCCACCCCACCGCCACCTTGCCACCCCTCGCCACCGGCCCCTTCAGCCGACCCTAGTCGCCGCCTCCACGCGCCCCCTACACCCCCCACCCGCCGCCCCCTGCCCCCCAGACACCGCCACCTAGCCCCCTAACCCCCGACCTCCGCCACCGCCCCTGACCCCCACCCCCACCCCATGCCACCACCACCTGCCCCCAGCCCCATCGCCCTCCGCCACCACCCCCGCCACTCCTCCCCGCCACCGCCCCCCGCTGCCACCGGCCCAGCCCAAGCCGCCACTCTTGCCACCGTCCGCGGTCGCGGCCGGGCTCGACTCGAGTAAAAAAAATTAAACTCGGTCTCGGCTCAATTCAAGTAAATAAAAAATTGACTCGATTCACGACTCGAGTCAAGTAAATAAAAAATTGATCTGATCTTAATTTGAGTCAAGTCAATAAAAAATTGATTTGGTCTCGACTCGAGTCAAGTAACACTCGAGTTAAGTAAATAAAAATTGACTCGGTCTCGACTCGAGTCAAGTAAATAAAAAATTGACTCGGTCTCGACTCGAGTCAAGTAAATTAAAAATTGACTCGGTCTCGACTCGAGTCAAGTAAATTAAAAATTGACTCGGTCTTGACTCGAGTCAAGTAAATAAAAATTGACTCGGTCTCGATTCGAGTCAAGTAAATTAAAAATTGACTCGGTCTCGACTCGAGTCAAATAAATAAAAAATTGACCCGGTCTCGACTCGAGTCAAGTAAATTAAAAATTGACTCGGTCTCAACTCGAGTCAAGTAAATTAAAAATTGACTCGGTCTTGACTCGAGTCAAGTAAAAATTGACTCGGTCTCGACTCGAGTCAAGTAAATTAAAAATTGACTCGGTCTCGACTCGAGTCAAGTAAATTAAAAATTGACTCGGTCTTGACTCGTTAATAAAAAATCATGCAGCCTAAATCGGTAAACGGTTGAAAAATTAATTTTGTAGTAAACTATAAATTAAAAAAAATAGCACTCTTATATATTTTGATAACATTTAAATTATGTTGATGAAGTCGGCAACGCATTAGAATCAAAACACATGAGAGCCATCTCATTTAACTTTAAGTATACATGATGAATAAACAGTACAAACTTACAAGTTACAAATTTGTCAAGTTTAATTAAAGTTAATAACAATTCAGGGAAACAAGTTACAAATCACAAATATTTTACAGTCCTTCCAGATTTGGAGCTATCATAATTGTTCTGCATCAGTGCTTTTAGATTCCCCATCACCGGATTGACGCCCCTGAGTAGATGCGACGACACCACTTTCAGATGGAATATTTTGGTGCCTACATATTTAAAAACAAAATATGACAAATAATCACATAAATTATATATAACAAAGATAAAAACAAGGGTTGTGGAAGTCAATTACCGATGTGCTACAATTGCAGGGCAAGTGCGCTTATCATGCCCAACTCCCCGTTTATTGCAACCATGGCATAGCCTATCTTTGACCATATGGTCCATTGCAAGTTCTATACCACCCTTCCATCTTTTACCACTTCCTTTTGTCTTTGATTGTGCCGGTGGATGTACTTGTATTCCATGTTGGACTTGTATTTCATGATGTGGATCATCTACCACATCTGCTACCAATTTCTCTATCTCTAAAAGTTTTTGCTTGGCGAGGTCAAATTTCTCAGATGATGAATATGCGATTTTGGCCCATCGATTAAATATACAATGCAATTCTCCCCACTTGGAAAACGAAGTTTTGTTGCAATCACCACGAAGTTCCACTCCATCACCATCAAAAACAACTTCATTTGCAATTTCAAGTGTCCATCTCTTCACAATATAGAGTGCAGGAAAAATATCCCCCTCATTCAATCTTAGTACATACAGCAAATGCCTACATGGAATACCTTCACTTTCCAAAAGTTGACAACTACATGTGCATCTACTGTCAACCCCGATGTAAGTAACACATGCTACCAACTCTTTATCATTTCTATAACATGTTACATCATACTGTTCAACATTCTCCTCATCTAATTTCTTACGAGATGAGCAACAAACCAAACTGGATTGTAATTCTTTTTGAAACTTACAAAACATTTTTCTAGTATAAACCTTTGCCATCTTACATTCCAGATTGAATGGAGTGACCAATTTGGGGCTTTTATATGTGTTTTCAAAAGATTCTTTTGCCTCGTTCAATCTCTGTCTTTGGATAGCTCTCTCAAATCTATGTATAAACTCAATAAGGCTATTTTTTTTGTTCACATACCTTGAATAAAATGAGTTTTGAGATTCACTTCGTTGTGAACTTCTTATACCAGCCAAAAATATACCTTTACTATACACAGGAACCCACATATGACGAATGGCATATATAGATTTTAACCACTCATTTTCTTCCAAGCAATTGTCTTTCATTAGTACACTCCATTGTGATTCAAATTCTTCTTTATTTTCGGCACCATAAATTAAACTATGAAATGGCTCATAAAACTCCTTTCTGTGAGCAATTGCACCTAATTTTTCACTCGCCTTCTTAAGGATATGCCAAATGCAAAGACGATGATATGTTGAAGGAAATGTCACTTTAATTGCTTTATCCATTGCAGGATCTTGATCTGTAACAATTGCCCCTGGATGTCTTCCATCCATGCATTTCAAAAATGTTTCAAATAACCACACAAACGACTCAGTCTTCTCATTAGCCAAAAAAGCACATCCAAATGTAATTGTTTGCCTGTGATGGTTTACTCCGGTGAATGGTGCAAAAATAAGTGCATATTTATTTGTATCATATGTTGTATCAAAAATTATCACATCTGAGAAATGTTGATAGTTTTTTCTTGCAATTCCATCCGCCCAAAAACAATGCTTCAATCTACCCTCATCATCTACTTCATAGGAATAAAAAAAGGAGTCATTCATTTCTTTCATTTCCTCGAAATGTTCCAACAATAATTGGGCATCTATTTCCTTGATCTGTTTTTTACTTTTTGTCTGGGCATTTCTAATATCTTTCTCTGTACAACCAATATTTTCAGCCCCACCTGCTTCAATTTCTAACACAGACATTAGTTGAGAAGTTCTAATATTAGCCTCTCCAAATGTATCAATCAAATTTCTGTGCACACTTGTAACATGCCTATGTGACCTGAGAAATTGAGTTTTTGACGGTGTCAGGAGTGCATGAGTATGTCCTTCTTCAAATTGCATGACCTTCCATGTACCCTCTGTGTTTTTAGTTATCCTGATGCGTGCATGACAATCTTCTCTAATTATAGGATGACTTCTCTTTTTTCCTTTGTGGGGTAATTCTTTTTGTGCCTCATCTTCTTTTATACGTCCTTCTTTAGAACACACAAACACTTGCGACCATAACTCTTTTGTTTTCTTATGATAATTTGTACTATGTTTACGTACCCCAAATCCGGCCATTTTTGAGTAACTACTGTAGAAGTTGAGTGCATCGTCTAAACAATCAAATTCCATTCCAACCTTTGGTTTAAACTCATCTTCTACACTAGGATAGACTGTTGTAATATGTTGACCTAATTCTTCTTCGTCGTATCCGTTATCTTGAAGATTGTCCATTCTTAAAAAATACAAAATTTATAAAAATTACGACTATTTTCAATTTAAATAATTGCAATAAACACAATTTAATTTAGTCAAAGTACTTTTAAAGGTTTAACTCTTACCTGAATGATCGTCTTCGGTTGGATTTGTTCTTAGCTGACAGATGCAAATCTGGCCTCCTCGAATATACTCTTAAATATTTTTAACCTGAAAATATATTTTTTTACAACGATAGTAACGTTAAGTATAAAAAATTAAGACAATCATTATATCCGAAAAAAAATTTAATTGTTTTAAAATTCACTATTTTATTTAATTTAAGTATAAAACCATTACAAAAATTAAATTGAAAAATATTATGCTAAGCATCAACCAGGGGGAGGCGGGCCGCGGGCCGCGGCAGGAGGGAGGCCGACCGGAGAGGCGGGGGCGGCGGCAGGGGGCGGCTGGCCAGGGGTCGGCGGCAGGGGCAGGGGGCGGCGTGTGGGGGGCAGGGGGCGGCGTGTGGGGGGGCAGGGGCGGCGTGTGGGGGTGCAGGGGGCGGCGTCTGGGGGGTGCAGGGGGCGGCGGCTGGGGTGGCAGGGGTGGCGGGGGTGGGGGCAGGGGGCGGCGTGTGGGGGGCAGGGGCGGCGTGTGGGGAGGCAGGGGGCGGCGTGTGGGGAGGCAGGGGCGGCGTCTGGGGGGCAGGGGATAGCGTCTGGGGGGCAAGGGGTGGCGGCTGGCCGAGGGTTGGCGGCCGGGGGTCGGCGGCAGGGGGAGGCGTCTGAGGGAGCAGGGGGCGGCGTCTGGGGGGGGGGCAGGGGCGCCGGGTGGGGGGGCAGGGGGCGCCGGGTGGGTGGGGGGCAGAGGGCGCCGGGTGGGGGGCGGGCGCGAGGGGCGGCAGGGCGCCGGGGATGGGGGGGCAGCGGTAGGGCCGGCGGGGGTGGCGAGGCCGGGTGTTGGCGGGGGGAGGGGCAGGGGCAGGGGCGGCGGGTGGGGGGGGGCAGGGGGCACCGGGGGGGGGGGGGGGGGATCGGCGACAGGGGGAGGGGCAGGGGGCACCGGGGGGTGGGGGGCGGCGTGGAGGCGGCGGTGGCGGCTGGGGTCGGGGCTAAGCCTGTGGATGGCATGTTCCGGTGGAGGGAAAGCCGCGGCTTTTTATAGCCGGCGGGATGGCGGGAGGGCAGGGAGGGAGGGAGGCGGGAGACGATGGGAGACGCGGGAGGGCGGGAGGCGGGAGGCGGGAGGTAAGGAGATGCGGGAGATGGCGGGAGGCGTTGAGGGAGGGGTGAGTTTGGTAGGGCCGTTGGATTACATCCAACGGCCGTGGTCAGGCAGCATATGATGCGCTGCCAATAAACGAGATACAACATTGTATATATATACTAGGAGTAGAAGTCACATTAAGGTTTGGTTCAAAATTAGAATTGGTCCTACAGGCTTGGAGTTATCGGGCTACCAATATTTAATATAATAATAGACATACAGTGTGTTGAGACAGCGCTTATTTCTAACTT
>JAURVB010006896.1:0-15810 GCA_033002965.1 Piper betle
AGTAACAAATATGAAGGAGATAAATGAAACTGTTTGTTTGCTTCTGTTTCATATTCTTATCAGATGTGTTAGGGAATCTGGAAACTACGGGCAACTTTTTCTTACTTGCATTTGTATGGGAGATAAGACTCATTGCCATTGAAAGATGGTCGACTCCATTAATAACCAACCCAACTTATAGTTTGTAAATACCTGTTGAATGGTGACATAAAGATGAATTCATATGTGATCTTTTGTTCCTAGCATTTGGAAGAGAAGACTCTGTCTTTCTAACGTAGCTACGTCAACCAGTAACCGACTGCGTCCGGAATTATATGAGAAAGAGCGACAAGAACAGGCATATATAGAAAGGGACATATGCCCGGAATATTGAAGATCAAACCAATACAAGTTGGAGCCAAGATCTTGTTGAATTATAGCCTATGTGCTCTCTTATATCATATCATACTACTGGGGTAAAAACAGCCTCTGTTATAACATGCTTCCGGGGTGGTAATCCAGCAAAGAGATGGCTCAGGTAGACCTTGCCGTTCTTAACAGTGGCGGAGGTGGCGACACGGTGCATTGGTCCCTTGTACTTCCCGACCACTCTGGCCGTCGACCACCCATCCAGACTCTCGACCAGGCGTCCGGAAGGGGTGCCGGCGACGACCAACTGCGTCGGAGAGAAGAGCTCCATCCCATCCCCAAAGACTAAGGAGCCACCTACCAGCTTCACTTTGGTCACCAACTCCTCACCCCCTCCTATTTCCACCTTGTACAAAGCGCCGGTGGAAGTATGAATTACCAAGAGAAAGTCATCGGGGTGATAAACTATCCCATTGAGTCCCACCAAATTGTTGTACCACGCTTTCCTTTCATTGAACAACGGGTGTTGTATGACTCTGATCAATTCACCCTTCAATCCCACCTTCCAAATCTTATTGCTTTTCGCGTCAGTGACATACGCATTCCCATCTGCATCCACAGCTACATCATCTGCCAATGACTTCTCATCCCCTGCATATAGTAAATTTCAACTATCTTACATACCCACCGCCTTAATCATATAATTAAGGAATTTCTATCCATCTATGTGTTTTTCCTAAAGCAAATTCTTTTAACAACATTTATACAAAACAAAATCCTCAAAAACATACCTACAGGAAGCCTAAACAAACCCACATAAGAAAACAGTGATCTCACGCTAGACGCCGATTCTTTGCGGAATTCACCATTGAGGTAAAAGGATCAATCTCCTTTAGACAGAGATACGAAAACGAACATATTCTTTGGACTTGCAGTAAATTCAACCATGAATTACAATATTTCAGCGAGAGGCATCGTGCAATACTTATTTTCCCAAAGCATTAGTGAGGCAACATGTAATAGTTGTCATGATATGAATCGATACAGAGGAAGAGATGAAAAAACGGAGGAAGATAGGAAGAGACTCTTCACTGTGCTCATGGTGCATATATGAATTAATCAAAATGGCCAAAATGCATGCATGTTGAAGATGCGCAAATAAAAACACGTCGATGGTCTGTCTAACACATGTACTAATGCATGAAAATGAACATGAAAACGCCAAAGAACAAATAGTATAGGTATTATAATTATGCTACAACGTGCATGGAGACAAAGGAGAAGAGAACAAAACAGAAAAAGATCTGACCTGGGCCGGCGAGATGGGCAAGGAAGAGCCTCTCCCAGCTGCTCAAATCATACCCGGCGAGGCCGCCGTATCTGTTACCCATCACGTCCGCCACCGCCACCAACAACCGGTTGCGCCTGTGGTCCACCGCCATCCCAAGGGAAGCGTTCCCTGCCGTCTCGCCGTCGTCCACCACCGCCTCCTCCACCAAATCACGACCATCGTCGCCGGCCGCCGCAGCCAAGATCTGTGACACCCCGCCTTCAAAGCGGGAGACGAGGAAGCGGTGGCGGGGGGCGTCCCACTTGGTGCACTCCCGGAGCCATCCCAGGCTGCGGTACTCGTAGGAGGGGGCGGACCATTTGGTTCTCTCCATGGATATGAGGAAGGAGAGAGGGAGAGCTGATAGCAGGAAGAGGAGTAGAAGGCAAGGTGCTCGGCAACATGGGCGGCGTCGACCATGGCCGTCCATGGCTAAGAGCCAAGGGGTAGAGAGATTGGAGGCGGAGAGGAAGTGGGTGTCCTTTTAGAAGATGGCTAGAGGAACTTATATACACAATTAAATTTTTTGAAGCGCCTGAGCCCAAGGAGACGCCCTTAGGCCTGACCTTAGGCCGAGATCATCGAGGGGAAAAAATTATAGCTCGGCTCGGAGCGATGCCTGGGATGATCGACGATCGACGGTGGAGACGCATGGCATCTCCACCGACGTCGCTCCCGGGCGGAGCTAAATATGGTTCCTCCGTGGGCACCTCCAGGCGTCTCCAAATCTTGCTCTAACACAAAATATAATATATATAATTTTTTTTATAAATAATATATATATTAAATTTAAAAAAGCAATTGTGAATTCTTACATGTACATGCATGAAATATTAACCGTAAAATGAATGAATATATATATATATATATATATATATGTATGTATAATATGCACACCTATGGAATATTAAAATTAAATGAATACATTTATTTATAATTAAGTTTATAATATTATTAATTATAAGATCTTACCATCCTTACTAGCTTGAAATCTATACAATAAGAATGACAAAAAGTTTCACAATTTTGTTTTGAAAAAAAATGACTCCGACCAATTCAAAGTCATTTATACCAATTTTTCATTCTAAGAAGGAAAAAGATCTATCAAATTAGGAAAAATATATGGTTCCCTTTAATACTTAAAATTAATAAATATATAATTATGTTACTTTAACTTAATTATTTAATTAAACTAAAAGAAAAATAATATGTTTTCAAATTTAATTTTATTATTTGCCTCGAAAAAACTCACCGAGACTAAGCCAATCATAAAACTTTTCAACGGAGAGTCATTTATGAAATTTGACTTGGTAAGCCATGAAATGAAGTTCACTCAAATAATTTTTAGAATAAAAAAAGTTTAAATTAAATATGGGTATATATAATATATATTAGGGCTTGCTAAAAAAATATAATATACATGTTTTCTTCCAACTATATATGCAGATTTAAATTAAGTATAAAATAATTACATATAAATAATAATTATTGAACCAATTTAAATAATTACATATTAAATGAATTAACTATAATAGAGTAAAGCACACCATATTGCTCGAGCGCAGGATCGTTCGCCCTCGTGGATCGCATTTTTTCGATCCGGGTTTGAGAGTTAGTGGGGACTGAGGCGCCCTTGCCACGCAAAGAGATAGTGCGATGGAAATAGAAAATATCACAAGCACACAAAATAGCAAACAAGAAATTTTTTACGTAGTTTCTTAGGATTCAACTTGAATCCCTAAGTCAGTCCACGGTGAGATTAGTACTCACAATCCACTAATTTTCTTTTGATTTTTACACTTTGCACAATATAGTGAATTTTGTCACCTTTAAATAAATTCGCCTTTGAGATCTTTGACTCCATATATAATTTGTCCTTTTAAAGCTTTCAAATTATAGTTCAAGTTGGTTCTACTTGCTGCTAATTGATTTGGGCCATTGATGGGTCTGATCTGGGTCTCGACCTTGCGGTCACGGGTGTAGTCATGGTAACATGACACACGGGTAACCGGGTAGAAAGCATGGGCATGCAACTTGTTTGCAGTGTCAGCTGGTCATTGAGCGGACACAATCAAAGGAACTTGGACGTGAACCATGCAAATGGGTAAGCAGGTACACCTTCTTCTACTCTTCTCCTCTTCTCCTCTGTTTCTTGATGGCAGCACCACTAGCGACTGGGTCTCTTCTCCGGCGACAACGGTGGAGTTCCGGTAGCTAGTCGACTTCAAATCCAATAGGTGACAATACTTGGAAGGCAGTGACCTGATTCCAGTAATCAATCTGACCCCGACAAGATAGTAATTAGGATAGATTTTTCCCATCACAGAGGTTGGACTCTATTTCTTGGTGAAGCAATAGCAATCCGTCAAATTCCGACTAATTCATTACCACAAGACTCCAACTTTATGAGGTAACAAGGACACCAATTCTCTTGCTATGGCAATGGTAGACTCCAACAGAGGGGCTCAGGAACTCGGCTTCAAACAGATAAATGACAGTTCATTAGCTTTATGTTGGAAACCACAGCGGGGCTGGGGACAACCGGTGTTGGTCTACAAAGTCTACCTTTCATTACTGCTTTCCCCTATTTTTTCCCTTATTTGATCAGTCACTTCCTGATAAAATTCTGGCAACGATGGAAACTAAATCCAGTGGTACTCCACTCAGACCTGAAGATTGATTCTCTGAATTCACTTTAGACACCACTTAGGGACCGGGAATGACTGGCTTTGGTCAGAAAATCACCACGAAAGCCGTCTTCTGCTGCTGCTGCAACCTCTGTTTTCTCTGCCTCTGTTCCGGCGACAGTAGGAGTATCCAGCGGCAAGTCTGGGTTGTGTTGTGTCGGTGGCACTCTGAGCTCCACGTCGGTGGTCATGGGTGTCCTTCTTCCTACAGCGGCAACCGACAGGCTCTGTCTTCTATGCTCTAATAGGGGTAACCAACAGCAGATCCGCAGCAAAGTAGTTCCCTTGGCTAGACGGCAACACAAATCTCTGGTGGTGACTCTTGTCTCGTAGCAGCAATGGTGATCCTTTGAGGCAGCACAAGATTCTGGCTCTTTACTTTCCGGGCAACAATGAACAAGGGTAAGGTGAGGCTTTGGCAATGTCGATGTCAGCAACCTTTCTCTTCTCGGTGGGGCTTCAGGGCAACAACAGCAACAAAGCTTCACAGCAAAGATAGCGATGCAGCAACTTGATGAGTTTCCTTTTCTGCAACACAACAACAAGAGTTCCTCTTAATTCGTCCCCTATTTTTACCTATAAAAAAGAAAATTCCCTTTCAAGCAGACGTGCTGCAACGAGGCTTCACGACATCGAGCACATGGTAGGTGGTAAGACTTCGGCAGGGGCAAGCTCCGGCAAAGGGCGGCTTTTGTTGGCAGGTCTGGATGACAGCAACTCCTTGCTTCTCCCCTGTTTTTATGGCGATCGTGCAGCGGCAACAATTCTTTTGAAATTTTTAGCTCAATGAGGATTTCGGTGAGGCTGCACAACAATAATGGGGCTGGACTCCGGGGATGTGGCAGCCTTCCTCTCCCTTGCTCACGACTTCACAAGTCTAGGGCTCCGAGGGGATTTGCGAAGCAACTTCTTGGTAAGGCTTCACGGTAGCGTGGATGATCAGCTGACAGTGATAATATCTTTTCTTGGCAATGCTCAAGCTTTAGCAGCAGCAGTGAAAGCTCTGCCCGTAGCAAGGTGGCAACGGGCTTTTCCTTATCTTCTTTCTTAGATCTTAAAGCCACTGTAGAATGCTTTTCTTTAGATCTTAGAACCATAATAAAATGTTTTTGATAATTAGTTGTAAAGGCACAGGCTTGACCAGGCTTCCATCACATGATTTGGACGAACACATATATAATAAACTAAAATAAAATAAATTAAAAATGAATCAAGCACTTAATAATATGGTATATATATAAAATAATATATCGTGTAAATATCTATTTCATGCATGTTAGTTCGACCTACTTAATCAGTAGTTAAACTCCTTGCATGCTATTGCCAAAGTGGAATATTAACATTTGTGATAAAAATACGTCTATCTAACGTATACCATCGCCGGTTTGCCGACGCTTTACCCGCCGTTGTTTGTCCGTAAGTGATACCGTGTCCGACACAAGGTGGGTTTTGCAAGGGTTTTATAGCATCGCCCCGCCGGCGGCGACGCCCCAACCGGCGGCCGCCCATCTCCGGCGATGCTGAAGCTCTTGTACAACTCCTCCGCCAATGGCCGCCTTCTCCAACTCTCTCCACTCCTCCGCCCCTCCACCTGCCGCGGCGGCTGCGACGGAAGGTCGCCTATATCGGCCGCCGTCCGGTCATTGAGGGGATCGTATAGCCGGAGGTCCGTGTTCCTCGGTCGGCTCTTCTCTTCGGAGTCCGACGACGCCGCGGCTGCGGCGGCGGAGGTTGGAGCCGTCAAGGAGGAGGGCGCGGAGGAGGCGGACGCCAAGTCCCCTTCTGCTATTGTTCCCACCAACCCCCGCCCCGAAGATTATCTCACGGTATTGCTTTTGTTTCTCCCTTTGTGGATAAATGTTTGGCGTTCGAGGTAGAAATTTAGCGAGAAAAAAGGTTCGAAATTGCATATATTGGATGCCGGTGGAATTTTGAGCTGGATTTTTGTGCAAGTTTATCCTATTTCATAGCAATTGTGTTCATAAAAACGATTAGGGTAGCTAGGCATGATGCGAGTGGACGCATTGTACAAGGAATGGATTGGTGCCTGTTTATGTGGAGGATTTGTCCACAATTTGTCGTATTTCATAGCAATTGTGTTGACAGTTAGGGTCCAGTAACCGCCGGATGTAATGTAGGGGGAATGGATTAATGCCAATTTATGAGTGGATTTTTTCCTCCTACGTTACCATTAGTGGCCTGGCAGTAATGCATGATATTGTTTAGATGTAAGTTTAGCACTTGGGTTTACATGACTTATTTTACTGCTAATATGTTTCTAGTAACTTGATCCGTCAATCTGTGAACCCTTCTTTTTTGCCACATGATCAATTAGTGTGAATAGTCCAGCAATTATATATTAATAATTATTATTGAGGCACGACTTTTCTGGTTTTTTAACTGAAATTGATTATAGATATATATGCAGAGTGAAAATCAACCAAGTCTGTTACTTGGAATCAATGGTACTCCGTACTTGTATGATAATTGCATGTGAAATTCACCTTTATGTTCTGTTTAAAGGTCAAAATACTGATCTTTGTATTTTCAGCTGTTTCCTAACAGTCTTCTCTTGTGCCTTCATTTTTCAGGTTCTTGCAGTGCCTCTACCTCACAGACCTTTGTTTCCTGGTTTCTACTTGCCAGTCTTTGTCAAGGTGATATCTTTGTTTTATACTTCATTGATAAGATTGAGGTGCTTGTACGTTGTCTTGCTTTACTATTTCATTTACTTTTTACAGACAAAGGGAACATTTTGTAGGTTGTTTTTTGTTTTTTGGTTCTCTACCTTAGCCCGACATGTACAAGCCAAGTTTAGTTACATAACTTACAGTTTTAACTCGGTCATCACAATTAGTGTAGCGGAAGTAACAAATTGAATGGATTGATACTGTGCATCTGTCTCTTGTACAAGGACTAAATTTGTCATTCATCTGATATAGCTTACGGCTCGAATACTCAATGTTTATGGAAGCTACTAAATGTGTTGAACACTTGTTCTGAAAGTCATTCTAGCATTCTGGTGTAGACTCTAGTTGTTATGCTACCTGCCTTTTTATATGGGCTTCGGTTTTTAGTTCTTATATTGAATTCTGTCTTGAATGAGATGTTGCATGATATCCATATTTAATATCTTTTTCTCTCTTGATTTAAGGAGCTGGGATTGGAGGCTGATGATAAAACAACACTTACTGGTCAGTTATGCCCACTTAATTTAGCTTGTTGTACATTATGGGTATTGCTGAAGTGCTGAGTCCTTTTTTTGGCTTTTTTTTATGATTTTTCCCTTGCAGCAAAATTTAGGGAAAGACTTGAACCCAACAAGGAGAAGTGTCCACCACATGTCATGCAAGTAATAGAAGAAGAACTGACAAAACTACAGTTGCTTGAAGCTAGTTCTAGTGAGTTCAATGTTACCCGCAACTATCTTGACTGGCTGACAGCTCTGCCTTGGGGAAACTACAGGTTTATAAAATTTTTATTGTATATAAACGAACTTTTCATTCTTTTGGGATGACCATAAATTGGAGTATATCCATGATGTTTATTTTCAAGAATGCTTTATTCGACAAAAAACTTTTTTGAAGGGTTATTGATCATTCCTTTCTCTAAAATATGTGTTGTATCCTGTTTTATTTATATTGATGCTTAAAATGTTGTTTTCATACGTTTTGAATTGTTCTTTCATTAAAGTTGGATGAAGCTGTTTTGCTAATTATGATTTTCGTTGATTATTTTTAATCCAGTGATGAAAATTTTGACATCCATGATGCTCAAAAAATTTTAGATGAAGATCATTATGGTTTAACTGATGTCAAAGAGAGGATATTGGAATTTATTGCTGTTGGCAAACTCAGAGGAATATCTCAAGGTTAAACATTAACTTCATAACACGTGTGTTTCTTTGGAAATTGGACCTCAAACCAATAACCTCATTACATGCACAGGCAAAATTATTTGCCTTTCTGGCCCTCCTGGAGTTGGTAAGACCAGTATTGGCCGTTCTATTGCTCGTGCCTTGAATAGGAAGTTCTATCGATTTTCTGTGGGTGGCTTGGCCGATGTTGCTGAAATTAAGGTTACAAAGCAAACTTCCTTCAATAAATTTTATTACACATCTGAGGGATGTGGCAACTTGCATCTGAGTTTGGTTTCTATCTGTTTATGCTTGTCAGGGGCATCGCAGAACTTATATTGGTGCTATGCCTGGAAAGATGGTGCAATGCTTGAAAAACGTAGGGACTGCTAACCCACTTGTCCTAATTGATGAGATAGACAAGGTATTTGTTTTGTAGTTTTTTCAGCAAGTTTATATTTTTGTGCTCTTCGTCATCATCCATCTCATACCAAAAATGAATAATGTGAATAATGGATACCAGTTTATCTACGCTTTGAAGCATTTTATTCTCACCTCCCAAAATTTTACTTGTTGGCTATTCCTTCTCTATGTAAGGCAAGAGACTTTTCTATTTCTACTGAGGAAAATAGTTCCCAAATTATGGCTCTACTAAGATACGTCCAACACTATCTAACTACCCTACCCGCTGCCTGGACTCAGCAATGAACATTTGATATACTTGTACAAGATGATAGGCCTGCAGGTTGGTAAGTAGAGAAATATGACACATATTGTTCCTTCTCGAAGAGAATATCAGCATTCAGCACCAGTGTTCATATTGCATTGGCTAACAGAGAGTAGGATAACATTGGAAGGCAAATTATAAGTAGAAGAATAAGCAACAAAACATATTTGGAGAAAATAAACTTCTTATTGATCAAAAATTAACTGAATGGCACAATGGCTTACATTGATGTATTTATAGATAAGTTTCTCCTTGGTCTAGTTATACTATTCTGACTGTTGCTTTTGGTTATGAAACAACTTATTAAAGAACTTCTACATGATTAGGCAAACAACTACTAATGCTACTAAGAAAATCTTTTAAATAAGAAATAAACCATGAAATGAAATTTTCATAAAGGAATTTTGCTCTAAATAGGATTTTCTTCATCATTGTTCCACTCCCTCACTAACCTTTGATGGCCTTATGCTACACTATTGCCAATCACTCTTAGGCCAAGGTTACATTAGTTCTATATTTTTTACAGTGTTGTTTCTTCCTTGTCTTCACTTATATAGCTTTTTTTGTTTTAAACGTCCTTTCCAGATTGGTTTTTATAAGGAAATTCTTGACAGGAGATGCAGTTCAGATTGCAAATTCTAAGATTGCAATCTTGCAATTCTTTTCCCTCAACTTCTTTTTCTCATTGCTTGTGTTGGTCAATCACTAAAAAAATAAGATTATAAAATATGCATGTGTGGTCATGGGAGACTGAAGGGTCCTGTAAAACTGAACTAACCTCAATTGGTGTACACATTAACTTGTCCACAGTGTTTCCATCTTTTGATTATGGAATGTTGTGTTTGAGTCTTTGCTTTCGGTAATTTTATTGGTTTATGCATTTGTTGCTTGACACCTGAAACTAATATTATGTATGACAACAGTTAGGGAGGGGCCATGCTGGTGACCCTGCAAGTGCTTTGCTGGAGCTCCTTGATCCTGAGCAGAATGCTAATTTCCTTGACCATTATCTTGATGTGCCAATTGATGTATCAAAGGTGTGTTTCTTGATCAAATGATCTGAGGATTATTATGGCTTTGTTCCTGGTTGATTCTGTTGATATTTCCCGTTGCATGTTAGCGATACATGTTTAGCAGCGATTCATCACACATGACATGATATTCCCTTCTTCAAGCTCACTATACAGATTTTTGTTGTAGTGTCGGTGCAAGTTTAGTTTCATCTAAGTTGTGGGATGTCATTGTTTTGTAACTTCATTGTTGTAGGTTCTCTTTGTTTGCACGGCTAATGTTGTCGACACAATACCAGCCCCTCTATTGGACAGAATGGAAATAATTGCTATTGCAGGATATATAACAGATGAAAAGATGCATATTGCTAGAGGTTATTTGGAGAAAAACACTCGTGAAGCTTGTGGCATTAAGCCTGAACAGGTATGCCTACTTTTTAATGCGGAATTGAAAATTCTTGAGGAACATTTATTGTTTCAGCTTCTCCCAAATTTTAAGCTGTTAGGCAAGATATTACTTTTCCTTATACTGTATGCACCTGCATTGCAAACTCGATCCTTTGTAAAAAAAAAAAAATTGTGAAGACGATCCCTTTCATGTCTTCCCTCAGATCTACCTTTAACATCTCTTCTTGGCCACTTGTAAGTTGTAACTCATCAATATGACTCTTTGTAGTAGCTGAACTCATATCCGGGGTGCATAACTGGCCTGAAAGCAGTTAAATGAAATTTTTCAAAAACATCTTGACATTTGTCCGTCATGCAACAATGTATGAACATATCCTTTTCTATATCACAAAATATTTAAAATTAATCCATCCTTTTGGTAGAACTTTTCAGACTATAGGAATGTTTAACAGGAACCTATGTGTACCCCTGTGCTTGATACCTAATCATACTTAGAAGTCGGAACAAGTTTATGCAGCTACACTTTTTCTATCTCATTTCTCAAGCAAGTTGGGTGAATTTTTGTGTTGAACAGGTTGAAGTGACTGATGCAGCCCTTCTTGAACTCATCGAAAATTACTGTACACCATTTAATATATACAATACAAGTTGTATAATGTGGATGATCCATTCAACAGTACTGCAAATTTCATGCGTTGGATATGATTATTTTTCATTCTTTTCAAGTGGATGAGAACGGAGATTTCCATTTGATTCTATGTAGCCGTTGGCATTGAGAGCCAACTTTTGTTACAACTTGATTGAATAATGGTATTTTTTTTGTCTCATGTCATCAGCTAAGAAGGATGATTTTAGCTTTTTTTAATAACTTTTTTAGGTTTTATACTTTTTTGTTAAATAATAGCCTAGTACGAATTCAGGAACTGAACATAGACTAGAGCATCCTCCACATTACGACTCCATGTAATTTCATATTGTTGATTCTTATAAGAATATGTATAAAATTTTAGTCCGGGGTTATAGTTTTTGATGAGCTGGAATTAAAGCTAAGACATTTTATTTTACTAGTCATAGCTCAAATTCCAAGATAAACCAAATCATATATAAGCCAGGTAACTTTGACTTGTTTGAATACGACAACTGGTAGGCAACTCATCAATCAAATATTTAAACAAGAAAAAATCATAGCTCCCAGTCATCCCATATCTAACTAGTCAATATCAAATAAAGTTGCACCAACCAATGTGCAAAATCATTTTGGGAATTCTTTGATAAAAAAATATCATTGTGGGCTTGAATATATATTAAAGCACCAAATGGATTATTATATATATGACTCATTATATTATGTATGATCTACATCTTTAGTCAGAATGTGGAAGATTACATCTTTTTTGCTCCTTTTCCTTATCTCATATCATTCACCCTCCTCACCTTTTCGATAGTATGATTTATTTAGGCAAGAGCCGTCCATGAATCGCCCTTCTGAATCCTTTGAGTGGTTGCTCTAATCATATGCAGAAAAGGATAAAACTAAGTTAACATCAAAGTTTTGTTTCAAGAACGTTGAAAAAAAACGTTTTCTTCCAAGACGCTAAAAGCCTCAAGCATGCGCTTTACAAAGGGTCGGAGTGATTAATTTTTCGCCATCCCTTTTCATAGATTGTGCAATCCTATGATCACGTAAGGCAACACGCTGCCCACCGCGAAACCAATCACATCCGTAGCCTATATATCCACCGAACGGTCCGACCGACTGCCACCGCTGACTTCAGGGAGGTGCTTACGTAGGCCGGCAATCTGAATTGGGTGGTTGTCGGAAGAAGATTGATCGCTTCGATCGTTGGCTTCGCTGGTTTCCATGAATAATGGGCTGGTCTGGGCAAAGGCGGCGTCGTAGTCCGTCGCAGTCCAGGTGAAAGAGGTTGTTATCATATGTTAGTCACGTAGGGAGAGACCCCCGGTTGTAAAACTCTTTCACCTGGTAGTTACAATATTATTACCTGGTAGTTATCGTATTATTTTTGTTTGAATTATCTGATGTTAATCTCAAATATATACCCGACTCTAAATCATTTTTCAAAGAAATCTCGAACATAAATAATATGGTAGTTATCATATTATTTTTGTTAGAATTATCTGATGCTAATCTATGACTTGTCATCTCCTAGACAGCCTGTTACGTAAGGACTCTAAGGAGATATATTACGATAATATATACATACATCGTGTATATTTATACATAATATACTACGGGTTGATCCTATTCCTTTCTTTCCCTCCCTATACTACAGGTTCATCTCCTTCCTTTCTTTCTCTCGCTCTGTATGATATCTTGGTTGTACTAATTAATAAAATTCATATACATCTATATATGAAACATACTATGCCTATGTTTTCTGCCTATGATCTTGTATAATTATTTTTTAAGTCAAATTTCTAATATGGATACTTATTTCATATTATGGGTAGAGAACGTAAGTGATGAGGATATTTTTTTCTCATTTTCATGTTATTTCTTGTTTTGTTTATACTATCAGATTGATTGATACACATTCAATGGATGCAAATAACATAGACATCGATACTGATGAGTTCAAGCTCTTACGGCCTCATGAGGTATGCAAGCAGTTTGCATGTTACTTTTACGTAATAAAGGATGGACATATTCAACCTCGAGTTTCTTTTCTATCAATTTGAAGCAATGATATTATGGCTTAGATACAAAGTAAGAGATAATGAATATATATATATATATATATATATATATATACATACATACACGTATTTGATATTATCAAAATCTGATTAAATGGTGGCAGAGTTTGGAAGGCATAAAAGGGGAAGCTGGTCCGATTGGCCTAACTCTTAGACGAACTCCATCTTTGTTAAACTCCATCGACCAACTCAATGTTGAAAGTGATGAGCCACAAAAGAGTCCTCAACCTCCTTCCGACGATGCCGACTTGGGAGCCATCTCCAACAACAGCACCTCATTCACAACAACGGAACAATATGGGGCAGTAGAAACCGGCAGGAAGTTCAAGGCGTCCAAATTCTCTCTTATCACTCTTCAAATCGGCAACTACACGGTACGTAATTGACTCTCTTATATACCCTCAATTGTCTTTTTATTTAATTGAAGCATTACAAGAAAGCAGGCTATCATAATTTCAATTGCATAGAAAATGCAAAGGAAATAATATTAGAGATGATGTTCTTTTGTCGTGATAGATTTAGAGACAAATTTGTTGCCACTAATACGTACATGCATGCATGTTTCATAAGTATGTATATATTAACAGCTAAAGTTAATTTTTAAAACGGTTATTCATTAATTTGCGTATAATTTGTTCAATATGCAGAGAAATTCCCATTATCCAAATGATTTGGTGGCAAAAATATACTACGCCAAACGAGCAATGATGTGGGAAATCATGGAATCCGGTCAGAAAATAAAAATAGAGTTCAAATGGAGCCACATCTCGGCAATTAGAGCATCATATAATTCACACAACAGAGCCGATCCAGATGTTCTAGAAATCAAGGTGCGTTACTATTGTTATTATTATTATTATTATTATTATTATTTTGTTTATATTCTCTTATAATATAGTTTTTTCTTCTCTTATAATATGATATTATTGTAAGATATTTATTAATTACATTTTAATCTTTTAAAATACAGCTTAGCCAACCACCTCTCTTCTTCGTAGAAAAAGAACCCACACCAAAAAACATACACAATGGAAACCCTTCTCTGACTTCACAAATGGTTGTGCCCTACGTTGCAGGTAAAACAATTTTTTTTCCATTTTGCAAGTTTCTTATATAGGTCGTATTCGAAATATTATAGTCTCATGTAAATCATTTTTATTGTGAAAAGTTTATATTTCATCGTTGTCAATATTATTTTTTAACCGGCAATGAAATGAATATTTGTTTACAAATTACAAGAAGAAGATATTGTGATGTGGTTGTCTTTGAGTTCGACTATTCGAGTGACCAATTTTTCTTTATTAATTTAAGTCTTATATTTACTAATATATGTCCTATGATCATGTATTTAACTACTATATATATCTATATACATATATGTCAATAATTTTTATTGTATCATAGGCACCGTATTACCTCCCAAAATGGGACACTACAAGAACATTATGAGAGGCTTTTATCACTAGATGGGACTATACTTCAATTAAGCAAGATGCCTTTCCCCGATTTGGAGAGTACCCTACATTTTCCTAACTTGTCGGAGAGTAATATGATGAATAGTGATCCTGAAGACCGAGAGCTTTCTGGGTTGAGATCAAATCACATCATGATGTCAGACCTTGCTCCAAGGTACGATAATGTTGACACCAACGGCATAGTTAACATTCTTCCTTGTGAAGTACTACCCCTACAAGCGAATGTGACCTTGGATCAAACAAGGAGATCTTCATCATCACCAGGTTTCTTTGTTATATATACATTATCGTTATTTAATCCTAATTTTAATGTGATGAACTAATTAGAGTTCTTTTTGTGAATTTGTTGGTTAATTTAGGTTATCCATCTTTCGTGGGAAATGGAGATCATACAAATGTTTACTTTAAACAAGATGATTTTAACATGCAGCAGGGAAGCATGGAGACAGAAATGGGCGCTATGTTTCCTAATGTCCAGAATGAACACCAATTGGCGCTGACGACATCATTTACGCCAAGCCAATACCCATATCCATACCCTTCGCTCATTGATTGTACTCGTATTAATGTCGGCCAACTAAGCTTGCCCTACGGTGTTAATCATGGGAACCAAGAATTGGCAATAATGCCTTTAAACAATTTCGTGGGAAATGGAGCTCATACAATTGGTTGCTTTAAACAAGATGATTTTAACATGCAGCACACAGAACTAGGCACTATGTTTCCTACTGTTCGGGAAGAACCCATTGTGAAATCGCATCAACGTTGACGAGCGAAGATTACAGTATGGTGTTAATCTTTGGAATGAAGTGTTGGGATTAAATGCATAGTCAGGGGCTATCAAAAGTGGATGATCAATTAAATGGCATTTCTGTAGAACATTTAATATTTACAATACAAATTGTGTAATGTGAATGATCCATTCAAGAGTACTGAAAATTTCTTGCGGCTATCAAAAGCTTACAAATGACACCCATTTGTTGGATATGATTATTATTCATTCTTTTCCTTTTGATTCTATGTAGCCTCTAGCATTCAGAGCGAACTTTTGTTATCAGCTAAGTTAGCTGATGATTTTAGTTTTTTTATAATTTTTTTAGCTTTTATACTTTTGGTTCAGCCAACTAGCCTAGCTCGAATTCAGGAACTGAACATCAGCTAATTTCATCGGCTAGAGCATCCTCTACGTTACTGAGCTCCCAAGTAAATTTCATATTGTCGAGTCTATAAGAATATGTATAAAATTTTAGT